>JAUTWP010168861.1:0-10405 GCA_033042655.1 Cyathermia naticoides | reverse complement strand
TGTATTTGTTGACATTTTGATAGAACAAGTAGTCCGGCGTTAGGTCGGGTCAGGTCAAATTGGGTCAATGTATCATACGCGTTGCGCATGAAATCGTTATGACACACGTGTGTCTTACCAATTATATTTCCCCGTATATTTTGAACTATATGGATAATAAAGACATTGACCAGCCATAACAATATATTCATACATGTTTTTTTCTGGTGTACATATAACAACAGCCATAAAAGAAATAAAAATAATAAAATTGAGGCAACCATAATGATAAATGCATATACTGCCCTCCTCCCCACAAAAAATAAATAAAAATAATAATGTTTTTAAATTGGTTTTAAAAAACTCACATTTATGTTTACCTCACCCACTGGTTTTCCTGCTGCCCAGTCATTTTGTAACATAAATCGTCACAGTTTTGTGAACTAAAGTGCTTACATTTTTGTTAACATCTGACATTCATTGTTACCATACTTCTTTTTTCATAAATAAAAATGACTCTTATAATACGGTATACTTCGCTGCAAAAGTTTACTCATGTGCAGATTTTTGCATACTTTTTATAATTTTCTTATGTTTGCTACACGACACCTAATGTTATGTGTATGAAAAGCATGTGTAGAGATAGCCATATAACCCAAACACTGTAAAAAATGACATTATAAGCATTATTTCAACGTATATGCCACCAATGGACCAATTAATTTTGATTAAAAATGGTGGGATTTACATTGTGAGTCTAAACTTTTGCAGATTTTTTTATTTATAAAATACTTCATTTACTTCATTAACAGCTGGCAGCCGGTTATATAGCCCCAGGCTAAACAGCCGGCAGCTGGTTATATAGCCCCAGGCTAAACGGAATGGAATGGAAAAAAGGTTTTACGTGCTTATATCACTAAAAAAGTGTTCAAGCACTGGGCTAAACAGTCGGCAGCTAGTTATATAGCCCCAGGCTAAACAGCCGGCTGCTGGTTATATAGCCCAAGGCTAAACAGCTGGCAGGTACTATCAGGGATGTTGACATCACTAAAGCAATGATAATTATGTGAAGCGTTAATGAAAAAAGTAAAGTTTGTTATTTGAATGATAATTCAGTCATACAATACAGTGAATCAGCTGAAATCATGCAGGTTTTTTTAAACAAACTTATTACTGTTCTAGACATTGTTTATTAGAGAATAAAGTAATTAGGTTATAATAGCAACAGCAAATAAATAAATGGCTATTTATAGTTCTGTCAAACTTTCAGGTGTGGTATCTAGAGCAAATTATCTCAATCTAATGTCTTGGTTAAAGTTCCCCAACTCAGCTAAATGTTTCTTTGATATGCCTCTCAATTGTGTAATTGGCATTTAAAATCTTAATTAAAAACTCACAATTTAATTTGAATGTACTTTGTTCCATATATAATCTGTTATTTTAACTGTTCATACTTCTTGGCTTGGTTCCACTTATCTATTGTAGTCATCATAGTAAAACAAATCACACTTTTAAGGAATGTTTAGACAGTATAGCATGTATATTTCTGTTGGATATTAAAGTGAAAATACATTGGCTAGTCCAATAGTCCAGCAAAACCATCATGTTCAATATTTAGTGTAGGTGAGACATTTACTTCTTATCAAGATGTTGAAATAAAATTGAAAGACTTTCAGGACAAAAGTTTTGTGCAACTCTGATGTAGTGATGCAAGAACAATAGCAACAGCACAGAAATGTTCGATTGCTGCCAAAAAGACACAATATAATCCTGTTGAAATCATATACTGTGGCAAAAATGGTGGCCGGAAATTTATAAGTATTAGGACATGAAAAAGGAGTGATACCAAAATGCACAAGACTGGTTGCACCTTTAAATTAAGTTGAAGGCTACAAGTGAAAGAGAAATTTTGGAAGTTGTTGAACATAATTAAGACCACAATGACCATGAAACTGGACAAGTGACTGCATGGTTTCATTGTTGTATTGACAAATAAATAATAACATGATTGAAATCTTAGTGTTATTATTCATGATTTACATAATTACTAATAGTCATTAATAGTAATAGTACCTGTCAGTTGTCTAAAGAACCGGTGTTGGCTGTTTAGCTATTATTCAGCTATCATTCAGCCTATATAACTGGCTGCAACGACACCCCAGCACAAAAAATAAAATCGGCTACTGGGTGTCAAACAAAGATAAACTATCTTATATATATGCAAGTAAATATTAAAAATAAATGAAAACATGAATGAAAGGTATGTAGTTCCAGCAGCCAATCAAATCTTTTTAAAGGCAGCCAATCAGTGTCTGTAGAAGCAATCTGCACACTGTATTTGAGCATGTGTAATAATTACCAATATGTGTACTTTTTTATTGCACACAGAAAGCTGAACAATGTATAATGACAGTAGCTGCCATTTCTGGAATACTAGGTTTTATTGGTTTGTCAAGTTTGTTGTTATAAATTGTATTTACGCATTTTATTTCATTCTTAATATTTACTGAATAAAAATGGACAAAGGAGAAGTCAAAATTATTTTTAATGATTCTTTAGTAATACAGATATTAACAATAAAAAATAAAAACGATATATTTTATTTTTATTTAGTCTTCCATCCAGTCATTTTGAAAAAAATATTTGCCAGTAAATCAATTACTAAAATTCCAAAGATTTACTGTTTTTATTAATTATGTACGTAGCATAATAAAACTTTACAAAAACTTTGTAATGAATCAATAAATGTGTTGAGATTGTTGGTGTACCGTATATGTTTCTTTTTAATAATTTTATTATTTTTATTTCTAGATTAGCTCACAAATCTGAAACATTCTTAATTTTGCTGAAACATGTTCAGTCTCTAAATGAAAACATGGACAAAGTGTGGGCAAAGTTAGCTAAGAATAAGATTACTGCTGCAGTTTTACATCCTAACCCACTGACTTCCGAAGATGAGGCAATCATTGTTTTAAAAAAAACTGAAGGTAATTATTAAATCTGTATTTTCTCTATTGAAATTAAATACTGTGCATTCTGAAATGTCTACTGGTCTGTCTTATGTGCAGAGAAATGGTTCTAAAGCTAAACAGACAGAATGCAGGTGGCACACGCAAATCAAGCAACAGTACTTGAGCAGAAATAAGAAACCTACTGAATGCATCTGTCAAGCGGCAAGTCACATACAATAGTGTCTACCATAAAAAAAACATTCTGCAGGAAACCCTGCCACCCTGCTTGATGCCCATGTTTTGTCTGTTCTTTGCTTAATCATATATCAAATTACAAATGATTACAAGGCACCAAATGCCCTCCTAGCTTCCATAGACTTCCATCAATAAATACATTTTGACAATTTGAGCTCTTGATGCAAGGAAATTCATTTTTGTACTATAACTAAATAACAATAATGTTGCAGCACAGTACTCAGGTTTATTGTTAATGCTATTTATACACATGTAATTCTTATTTCTCTCCAACCCACCTCACCAACAAGAATAGTTTCTTTTATTTTACATTGTCATACAAATTGATGTGTTTGAAAAAGTTAACATTTATTTTGTTGTTCTAAACTGGGTTTATAAATCATTTTATATATTATTTAAATGTATTATTTTTATTCTTCTTTGTTATTTTAGATGTTGAAAATGCTCTCAAATTGCTATCTGATTATAAACCACAGAAAATGTCTATGGTAAGATTATTTTTCAAGATTACATATTCATATACTGATATTTTATTTCTACATGTAATTATGGACTTTGTAAATATTTCATTATGTTTGTAGTTATAATTTTGATGTCTATATAATAAAAATTATTAGCATTGTTAACATTGTTTACTTTAGTTAAATCTCTGAAATACATTTTTCAGTAGTCTGGATGAATTTGGTTTGTTTGTAGGTTACTAGTCATACAAACAACTATTTATTTAACTGGTATATTTTATAATGTGTTTGTATTGAAAATATTTTAATTTATTAACAAAGATTGAAACAAGCAAATATTGAGACATATTTTATTTATTTATATTTGTTGTTTGTTTAAATTCTCAGCTTGTTCTGTCATTATGAGACCACCAAACAACAACAACAATAGCAGACTGTACTAAAGAATATTAATATCTATGGTCTATAACAGCTTCTCAATTTTTATCTTTTTATTCAATTAAAATTTGAGAAGCAAAGGTTACCTACCACTACACTAAATGAACCTTGCAATTATTGATATAATCTTTTTATTTAGTGTTTTGCCCTACACAGATTTAAGATTTAAAAAAAATAAAGTTGGTTTGTTATTTGGATTATTGGCAAGCATAATTTTTTTTATTATTGAATAACTTAACAATAGATGAGTTTATAATGTGATAATACATAATATAGGGCTTTTTAATCTTTCTAGTGTTTGGATAAATCTCAAAGTTGCATCAGTAAAAGAGTACTCAACATAATTGAAGATAAACATCTCATGGATGAGTTCAAGGAAAAGACGGGATTGGATATTAAAGAAACTGGTTTGATTGAAGGCAGTTTTGTTCAACTTACAGCTGCTTTCAAGTTTTGTGACCAGCTTTTTCATCCTAACACAAAGATAGAAAAACTGGAGATTGATGCATTTCACTTTGAAGCTGTGAAGCAGCTCAAGATAGTTGATGAGAATCAGTTGAAGAAAAACATCAAAAGAAATCAACTTCCATCTGGCAAAATAGAATTAGTATTTCAACTTCCAACCACTCATGATGAGGAAATCCTGCTCAGAATCCAGTCACTGATCAGAGAAGAAATCAAAGTTGAAGGTGTCAATGAGGAGAAGGTTACATCAGTTGTAAACTCTTTCTCACATTCTACACCGGAAGTTTTCTGTGCTCAAATTCCAGAACAACAAATTATTGTCATGTTTGGTGAAGACCAAAATAAACTGGAGAATGCAAAGCGAAAAATTCAAGTAGACTTGGGGCAACTGAAGACAAGAAGTCGTGCTAACAGAACATTTTCTTCTACTACTAGAACCATGGACTCTAAACAAATATCAAACATTCAGCATCAGCTAGCATCCAATACAAGCATGACAGAAGATTTCCTTTTTCCAGTGGATAAAAATAATGGAAGTTGAATCAGCTCATTTTGAAGCAGTAAAAAGCTGTTTGATAGATAAACTATTTAAACAATACACTGAAACAACCAGGCTTCCAAGCGGTATAATCCAAATAAAATATCATGATTTAACTACTGATAAAGATCATCAAACACAGGAATTGATTAATGAAGAAATCAAACTTCAAAATGTGACTGTTGATGATCAGAAGATTACGTCAGTTGTAAAAGCTGTTCATAATTCTACACCTGAATTGTTCTGTGCTCATATTCCTGAACAACAGATTATTGTCATGTTTGGTGAAGACCGGAATAAACTGGAGATTGCAAAGCGAAAAATTCAAGTAGACTTGGGGCAACTGAAGACAAGAAGTCGTGCTAACAGAACATTTTCTTCTACTGCTAGAACCATGGACTCTAAACAAATATCAAACATTCAGCATCAGGTAGCATCCAATACAAGCACGACAGTTGAGCCACTTGTCAGCGGAAAGCTTCTTGATGTGATGGTGTACAAAGGTGACATCACCAGACTGTCTGTGGATGCTATTGTTAATGCTGCTAATGGACAATTAGCTCATGGAGCAGGTGTAGCTAGAGCAATAGCTGATGCAGCTGGAGATGAGTTAGAGAAGGAAGGAAACAGATATGTTAGAGAACATGGTGAGATTCCTGCGTCAGGTGTTGTTGTCACTACTGCAGGACGACTTCCCTACAAGAAAGTGCTTCATGCTGTTGGACCAGAAATGTACAAGTATACACACGTTACAGAATGTCTGGATGTCCTTTGTAAGACCATACTTAGATGTCTGTGTGAGGCAAGAAAACTAAATATGACTTCTGTGGCTATTCCAGCCATCAGTTCAGGTGGGTGTTATTTGAATGTAAGTACATTTGTATTTACATAACAAATAGTTTCAATTAAATATTTGATTAATTTTGAATTCATTGATAGTTATCAATTTCTGTCTCATTTGTCAGTTCCAGCCATCAGTTCAGGTGGGTATTATTTGAATAGTATGTCATCCTTTTTTACAGTAAAATAATTAAAGTATCATAAGGATTTCCTGTATGCATAAAAAAGAACATTTTGTTTAACAATGCTACCAGAGCATATTGATTATTTAATCATCAGCTACTAGACATCAAACATTTAGTCATTCTGACACAGTTTAAGGCAAAAACTTGCTACATTTTTTCACTGGTAGCAAAAGATCTTTTACATCCATTATCCCACAAAAAGTAGTTTGTTTTATTTAATGATGTCACTAGAGCACATTGATTTTGATCTATTCATCAGCTATTGGACATCAAAATTTATGTCATTCTGACACATTTCTTTAGAGAAAACCCACTGCTGTC
Organism: Cyathermia naticoides; assembly: GCA_033042655.1. Classification (NCBI taxonomy): domain Eukaryota; kingdom Metazoa; phylum Mollusca; class Gastropoda; order Neomphalida; family Neomphalidae; genus Cyathermia; species Cyathermia naticoides. The sequence goes on along the minus strand of JAUTWP010168861.1, from coordinate 3,972 downwards.
ACATAGGCTACTCTTTCTTAGGCTTTATCTATAGGCTCCAGAATTCTGCTTTGCTTACATAAATGCTGAAGTAAAATCAATTTACAATTGCACTTTATCAGCTGACATAAATGTATGTCTCTATAGTCCATTGTCATTTTAAAAAATAAACAAAATTATTTTCTAATGACATTTATAGCTATACATGTATTTGTCTCTTCATATCAATCAACTTTTATTTTAATCTGCTGAAACAAAGAATGTTTTAGTTGAAGCAGACTGAATTGGCCTGTACATTTATTTTTGCAGAGGCTATTTTATCAATTGTTAGGACAGATGGTTTACAGATATTTTCCTCTAAAACATTGTCACTTTTTTATAATTAATTTGTTAACAGAAAACAAAATCTGATAAATAAAGGAAAAAATAAATTTACACATGTACTATAGTTTTAGTTACAAAACATTTTAAAAGCAAATTTTTCAATGTATTTTTATGGTAATGTTTTATGTCATCGGTTGTATTAGGGGAATAGCCTGGGTGACTCTCTAATAGCTCAATGGCCATTGAAAACTGGGCTGTGTGGGGGAGAGGTATTATTTAGACAAGCTCAGCATTCTTAACTTACAACTAAAGGTAATATAAATAATGGATATTTAAAAAAGCTACCATGTATTATACATTTTAAAGCTGCAAACTTTCCTTCACATTTTATAACATAATTTACTAATACAAAATATAAATGAAACTAGTTTTAATAAATTAGATATCATCAATGGTCTTCCATCAATTCTCAGATTTTTCTGCAACATTTTAATATTAAGAACCAAGTCGAATGTTTTATGTAGATTGACATAGCCACAAACAAAATTTGTGTTATAATCACAAGACAAACATTGAACATCTATGATAAATTAAATATGGAAGCACGTGAATACATTTACCTAACCTAACCTATTAAATATATTTGAGATTTCAGCTTTAAGTCCCAAATGAAATGCTTTTTCATGAGCTTTAATATGTGACAAATGAAAAACTATTTCACTAGGGTACTTAAACTTAATACATGGTAGCAGTTTTTAATATTCTTATTTTACCCAAGATGGATTTGATTGTGCCACTCTTTAAACTTCCTTAGTGCATGATATTTAAACACGACTACATGCAATTTGATATTGTTTAAAAAAGATCATGTATTGATTAAATTAAAAAGTCTGCAAATAACAAAAATAACAATGCATCAATGTTTTATGTGATTGTTGCATTAGAACAATTCAACATTCTTTGTAAATGTATGGGACTACATTGTACTTTTCTGTTGATGGAATGTAATTTGAACTTTTACAAAATTATAGTAACATCATATTACAGAGAAGCTTATTGGTCATAATAATAGTTGACTTTGGTAACTTCTCTCTGAGAAATTAAGAAATTTATTTCCCTTGTTATCATTATTCTTTGGGTTAATAAGGAATGATAAAGCTCATTATTTATACTCTATAGTTATAATCACTATAATAAATAATATTTTATAAAGTAAGTCAGGCCATTAACTTTCTAAAATTATATATTTACTTATAATGTGTGTAAAAAAACTTGTATGTTTGATATCTTGACATTATATTTGTAGGGATCTATGGAGTTCCAAAACAATCTTGTGCTCAGATGTATGTGAGAGCAGTGAAATCATTTGATGCAGTCATCAGTGGTGGTTCTTTAACAAATGTCCACTTTGTAGACATCAATGAGGAAATGTTGCAACTTATTCAACAGGAGTTTGTCAAAGAATGGAAAGAAAGCTTGAATGATGACATTTTAAAGAGAAATAAAAAATTCATTGACCAATGCCTGGCTGATGCTGATGTCACCAGAGATTTATCATCATCATCGAGATCAGTGATCTCAACTGCAGAGTTTTCTGCATCTAAACCTTCACAAAGTTATGCAGCAGCAGCAAGTAGAAACCCTGCTCAGTCAACCTCATCTGCAGATGCTGGGATTCAAATAATTGTCTACAAGGAAGACATCTTCAAAGTTCAATGCAATGGATTAGTCTGCTGGAAAAATCCTGGTTTTACATATGGAGACAATCCTATAGCACAAAAAATATTTGACAAAGCTGGAAAGGAATACAAAAATCAATTAAGTGAAAAAAAGAGGAAAAACCCCCATAGTGGTTCTGTTTTCTCAACTGATGGTGGAAATCTACATCAGCATTTAATTATCCATGGGGTTATCAGTCATTTTTTTCCAACCATCTCCGATTTCAAGAGCCTGATACCACAAATTTGTTCAATAATGGACCAAAAAAAGCTGCAATCATTTGTGATTCCTGTTTTCCGACACCTTGGTTCAAGTTAGTTTAAAACATTTATTATTATTACGTTTTTAACACTTCATAAGAGATTTTGTCTTGAAAACATTTTATTATATTATTGGATATCCATCTGCTCTCTTTTGTTATGAGATTAAATCCACTATGATTTTTTAATATTGGCTTTAACCTTGTCAAATACAATCTTGACAGCTATATTTTATAATTCTAAACACTTTTCATTGAAGTAAATAACTGTACATACATTACTGTAAATTGATATTAATGTATGCATTTTCTACGATTGAGCAATACCTGATAATTATTAGAGGGAAGATTTTATTTAAATACTTCTTATTAGGTTGAATTGACTACTATAAACAGATTTTCTTCATTGTAGATAGTGTGAAGATTTTCACTGAAACACTTTGTCAAGTTGTCAAGGATTTCTCAAAGAAAAACCCACAATCCACTTTGAAGCAGATACATGTTGTAGATCTTGATCAGACAGTGGTTGATATTGTCAATGAGATTGTCACAAAGAGTGGAGTCAATGATGAGACACCAAGAAGTGAAACAGATGGATTCAAAGATGCATTAACACAAAACTCATCGTATTACCAGGTTTATTCAGCAGAGAGTGCAACTGCTGTGGATAACTGTGCCATCTGCATGGATGCCATGACAAATCCTGTTATGCTGAACAAGTGTGGACACAGTTTTTGTAAAGAATGCCTTGACACTCAGATTGATTACAAGCCTGTCTGTCCCAGCTGTGGAGTATTGTTTGGTGTGTTGACTGGAACCATGCCTACAAGTGGAAAGATGAATGTTTCCCACAGTAAATTATATCTTCCTGGATATGAACATTATGGAAGTTACACTATCTTCTACTCTTTCACCGGTGGAAACCAAACTGTATGTATTTGTTTGTTTTTAATCAGATTTTTAAATATGAATAACCTTTATTACCCATATGGGCAGAGCGATACAGGTGAATATATTTTCCATCTTTTTCCACTAGGAAAAGATAGAGCCATCCTTTACCTGATCAGTTTTTGTTTAAATCGTTTAAGAATTTAAACATGCTCTAAAGTAATTTCTTTGTAGTTCATTCACTTCCCATTAGAAACATTTGTTTATTATGAAATTGACCTCTCTTGCTTACATTTCACGATGTTATCAGTTTTCTCAGACGTTCATGTCTTATATAGTTTGTGTCATCTATAAGAGGTTTAAAGTTTAAATTTCTAAACTATTTACAATAAAGCTCGTGACACAACATTAATTTCACTCAGGACAGATAATCCGTAATTCCTCGTAACTCATAAGTTATTGTCTATATAATATTTAACTTTTTATGGTTTATGGTGAAAATGTCTAATAATTGTTTAGTTAGAATGAGTAGAATTAAGAACGTCAATAACAGTTCATATATTTGAATGATATTTAATATGTACAGGGTGTAGCATCTTCCATTTTGTAGATCTTCTTCATGACTCTCACTGACTGTCAAGTTTACTAGCATTGGAAGTAGTTTAATTTTAATGTCATAATCAGTTAACTGTTCAGTGCAGTAACAAAGCAAGTAATATTTATAAAAGTTACTTTTCACAATATTCCTACTAATACTATTGTATTTCTGTTAATGTTATCCCACATATCAAATATTATTTACT
>JAUTWP010168850.1:0-10406 GCA_033042655.1 Cyathermia naticoides | reverse complement strand
CCCTATATATGAAATTTCATTCAAATCGGAGACGGTAGGGTTTAATCCATTGGGTGATCTGACATGGAATGACCCGTTACAGCATTAGTTCTGAACACTCTCAACGGATATTCCATATTTAAAAATAATTGACAGTAGTTACCTCACTTAGGTATTGTTGGCTGCTAGTATAATTAGTAAACATAGCAGACGTCTCTTCCTCGTGGGTACTGAAAATTTTGTTTGAGTGTTTTTGGTGACTTTCTAATGATGGTGCATTTACAAAAAGTGTTATAATTTGACACATGGCAAAACAACATAAAATTACAGATATAGATGTCATTCTTATGCATGTGAGTTTTACTTGAAGAATTTTTTTATGACTATCAAAATTAGACTGGCTGTCAATTTGCGACCCTTGATTTGTTTTTATATCACCAGAAATCCTGTACAAAACACCTGTTCCTTGAATTAAATGTCATGAATTACTAAAATGACATCTTCTTTCAGCATGGGTAGAAGAGGATTCCGAGGTGGCTTTGGGAACAATCGTGGTAACAGATTGGATGACAGAAAATCTGAACGTGGTCAAGAATTCAGGAGATCATCGTCTGACCAAATGAGAAGAGGACAAAGGTTCAAAAGCAATTCTGGTGGAGGTGCTTTTATGGTGAGTGGTGTTTGCGTGTTAAGCTCTTCATCCATGTATATTACTCTGAAATTTGCCACCATTCCCCAAAAGCTATGTCATTGTCTTCCCTCCTCCACCCAATTGTGTAGTAAAAATTTCCAATCTGTCTTTATTTAAACAAAATAATATTTAATAGTTATGATTATTACATCTAGTGAGTTCCTGATTGAAGTTACTTTGTGAATATTTTTTTAATTTCAGGATAATGATTTTAGAGGAAACTCCAGACTGGATAATTTAGACTATGGTTTTAATGATATAGTTCCAATCTCTACAACTGGTTTGTTTGGAGACTCAAACAGGCTAATGGCTAGTTCAGGTATGATTGGTAACAGAATCTCGGATTCTTCTGAAGGCTTTATGGGTTTAGGTACATCCATACTGGATACCGAAATGATACATAGAGGTTCCAACACTCGTCAACTGGAGGATCAACTTCGTTTGAGGGAGACACAGTTAGCCATGACAAGTAATTTATTGAAGGAGCAGACACAACTGTTGGCTCAAGTTGGTGGTGCATTCAGAAGAAGGGAATCACCATCTGATTTCCAGATGAGTCCAGGAAAACGTCGAGGTGGCAGAGGGAGAGATTTTTCTCCTAAAAGAATTCGACGAGATTCATGGGTATGAATGGTTTTATTCCAGATATTTTATATTCATAATATTGTTTTAGGATAGCAGCTAGCTATTAATTGGCAGAAAAAACAACACATTCATAGATAAATGGTTTTTAAATCTACCATAATCATTTCCATATCTACTGTTGTGGCTCTAATGTTAATACTTTTCTGTCTTTCTGGGAACATCTCAAAAAGACAGACTGTTTATGTTGGTGACCTTAATCATGAAAGTAGGAACATGCCAGTGGAATGGGAAAATAATGTTAATAATGAGATTATGACATTGTTATCTTGTACAAGTCGCCAATTATGTGCATATTAGCAACAAAATCATGCAACAGGTATTTATTGATGGTCACTAAATCACTAATTACAGTGATGAGTTTATCATGAAACACGGGTGGATATTAATATATTAAAAATACATGGGTAAAGTATTGAATATACCTTTAGATGAGGCTGAGATTTATTTCTTAAGGCTTATTACATAAATTTTACAACAATGACTAATGTTAGGATTGTAATGTCAGCACTTAGCTCTTTGGTAATAAAACAGCTTTGGTAATTTTTGTGAAAACAAATTTTACAACTAAGTAGCTTGTTTATGGTGGTACCGCGTGTGGCTGGGTGTACTCATCATTTGTGAAAGCTGGTATTGTCACTGTTTTTACAGTGATATCTATTTATTTTAGTGATTCACAAGTGCATGCTGTCAGTCTCTTGTGTGGCCATTTACATTATTGGACACATTGTTGTTGGACACTAAAATCACTTTTTAAAAAAGTGCTGCATTGTGTCTTTCAGGTGTGATATTATTGGCTGAACAGCTGTCCTAACATTCTATACATGCCATAATTTTGCAAATATTCCTTGAAAACAACATGCTAACTACATGTATTTGGAATTGGGTACAACCAAAGTGCCTGTACTTGTTGAGTTTGGTATTAATGCTTCTTGGTTAGTGCATTTGGACAAATTTTGGATCCAACCATGTTCCAGAAAAAGATGCATACATTTTAAAATGATTGTGCATTTGTTCTCATGCGTTGGCAAAGGCATAAGTCATAGAATGTCTCACTATAAAGAATATTTTGATTTTCAAAATATTCTTTTTAATGTATAATTTAAGAAAAATTACTTAAATTATACACAACCTTGTTGCCAGATGATGCCAAAACATATTTGAAGATTCATCTTCAAAATATTAAAGAAAAGTTAACTGCTTTACTTTATTTACAAATGTTGATACTTTGTTTTGGCTTTGAAGATATATTGTTCTATTCAGGGGTGCACAAATTGCGGGAACGACCGTTTCGTTCGCGTGAGGGTCGCGCAAACTTGTCCTGCGTAACCCATTTCACATTCGCGTATTGTATTGCTGCATTGCCACCTAATCTAGATTGAGATTCAAACGTCTTCTGGCGTATAATAAATTTAATTATTTTTTGAAAAGGGTTACGCAAAACGAAAAGGTTACGCAAATATTTTTTGCGGAACCCATTAATGTGTTACGCAGAATTTTTTTTTTGTGCTCCCCTGCTATTGTTAATGATCTTTGCTGAATGAGAACCCATGTTAAATGAACCAGGACTTTTGTCCTGTTTGTTTCATTGGGTATGCACTTCTGAATGGTTTCAGTCAGGTGATAACAACAACAGACCACATCAACAGAGTAATTTCAGAGGTCGAGGCAGAGGTCAGCGGGGCGGTCCACGAGGACGAGGTAATGTGTTGACATTTATGTCAGTCCTGTTCACTTCATTGTGTGTGAAAATAACTGTCCCAGGACATTAGTTTAAAATTACACAGTGTTAATTACTATTTTGAGACTCCATCATGTTAGTTTTAACCCCTATAATTTATCAAAGCTTTGAACCAAGCTAAAACAAAGACTAATATAAATTTATTTTAAATAAATAAATTGAAAAGAAACAAATTTAACAATAGTATCACGTGAATTCTGTACAGAGACAGTATATTAAAGTCTTGAGGAAAATAAACCGTAGTCATTAACAAATGAAAATGATTTCTTAATGGACTTAAACTTGATACTACATAGTAAGTTTAATATTCAATTTATTACACTGGTCTGCATTTGTGGTTCTTCTTCAGTTTTGTAAACTATTCTCTATTTTAATTATTTCTTAATAAGGTATACACGAGGTAGAGACTGTATGTACACAGCAACCTCATAATATTATATACGTGTTACAAATAATTAACAAGAAATTGTTTGACAAAAAGGTTATTTTACTGATAAATGTATAGTAAGATGACTAGCATTGAAAAAAAACCTATTGGGGAAAAAATTATTTAACAAATTACTAATTCTTGATTAAATTTAATTGCAGTTAATATCAGTAAGTTGATTGGTTAGTATGACAAGAATTATCAGCATTGTCCCAGTAGACTTATCCAATGAAATGATAGGTTACTGTTTTTCTGGTAGTAAATATTTATTTCAACAGTTGTATCTCAGAGTTCCCCCTGGGATATTTGTGTTTGTTTGACCTTGTTGTTGCTTTTTAATGAGACCTTTGCTGAGTACTGACAAAAAAACTGTTGATGAAAATCAGTTTTACCTAGCTTTTATATCAACATCAGTTTTATCAGTAGTTATTAGGTGTCAAACATATGTACAGAGTTTTCATCATATTGTCTTACTGAGAAATATACATGATAAACAGCAATGAGTCTTTTGTATGCCTTTCCCAGAGATACAAAAGTACATACCACCACTTTTGATGAATGACTAGTGTTTTCTGCTAATACTCGTAGGTTATGGAAAATAATGCTGTGCTATCTCCCACCCTAAAATAGTACATCCATAATAAATCTTTTTAAAAGTCACATGAGAGAAACAAATCTCATTCTCCAAAATGTTTAAACAATCGTTAACAATAGCAAGTCTGAACATGGTTAAATATTGTGATATAGTTATAATACTCATTATTAGTTTTTTTAATATACATGTATGTACTACTGCTCAAACATTTAATTTCGTTCACCAAAAAAAATGTGTTCAATTTTTCAGTTATATATAGGTTTTTTATGTTCGTTTGCAATTCTTTAATGTTTATTGTTTACGATTAATTGCTCTTTTAGCTCCTGATTAGTGATTATCCCAGATTACTTGCTGCACTGGCCTTGTTTTTTTATTCCAAATATATATTGTTTTATGTATTCAAAGTATTACAAACCTGATTAAAGTTAAATATATATATTATGGATACAGGACACAAAAGATAAACCATAAGGCATAACCATAAAGGTGAATTTATTGTGCACAAACTGGTTTTTGTTTAAAACTAGTTTGGTAAATGTTTCATTTTGAAAATATTAGGAGTTTTCTAAACGAATGATCTTCCAAAAATCATATCCCTTTTAAATCAGACATATTCTGAGATACAGTGATGTTTGACTTTTACCAGTTACCATTGTTATTTGTGTTTTAGTTACCGTAAGGAGAATATAGTTTTCTACAGTAATGAGGTTGAATATATGTATATTAATATTATTGTTATAACTTTTGTTTATTATTAATATTATTGTATATATATATATATATAAATATTATTAATTTCTATTGTCTAATTGTCCCACATATAAAAAGTGACTAATTTTAAGAATAGATGGTATTTAGCATTATTTTGAAAATATGTACATACATTGGTTTTTTAATATGGTGCTTGTAGTAGAACATAAATACCTATTACATGCTCTAAGTCTAATCCCAGTTCTTTCTTTTTATAAGATATTTTCAATTTTTTGCACAATTTGGTTATAAGACATATAGAATAAATTCTAGTTAACTTTATTGAGAAAATCAAATGGTTTTGAACACTTGAAATAATCCTGAGATGAAGCATTTAAATAATATTTCACCAGACCAACTTCTCCAAACTTGAAATTAAAATAATTTTACCATTTTGTCATTCTCTTAATAAAATATACAATGGACTCTGTTTAAACCAGATTCACTCGAGATCAACGGAATATGACAGTTTAGACAGAGTGCCAGTAGCTGAATGGTTAGACAGAAATCCAGATTAAACACTGTATGTTGTGATTTTGAATTTCTGTACACAACCTGTAACTACATTAACTATTAGAATCTAGTGTACTAGTATTTGAAATACATCAAAGAACAAAAATGTAGTTTTTGTAAAAAAAAAATATATATTTTATGTAACAAATATTGGTGATATACAGTGAAACCCCTCTAAACCAGACACTCATGGGACCAAGTAAAATGTCTGGTTTTCAGAGGTCCATTTTTTAAAATGTCCAGTTTTCAGTGGTTAGATGTACACTAAATGGAAACATTGGGACTGAAATGTTTGTCCGGTTTTGAGGGGGTTCTGTTTCACTGTAATTTGTTTTTTATTTTGTAGCTATTACTTTGACATAGATGATAGAGCTCAGTTGGTAGTGTGCCCAACTTTGAAGCGGTCAGTTGTCATATCGATCCTTCTCAGTGGACTCAGCTGCAGTTTGGGCTATTTTCCCTTCCAACCAGATGTCCTGTCCATGGGAAAGTGCATATGAAAGATCCCTTGCTGCTTATCAGAAAGAGTAGCCTATGTGGTGACAGCGGGTTTCCTCTATAAGAAATGTGTTGAAATGACCATATGCATGATGTCCAATAGCCACTGATAAGATAAAAATTAATGTGCTATAGTGGCTTCATTAAATAAAACAAACTACTTTTTACTAATACTATGACGTAGAATAATTGACAATTCATTGCACTTTAAATATGATGCATTTTTATTCAAATTATATTTGTATAGGTGTATCTGGTTTTAAAAAAAATAGTTTTTGTTTGTTTTTGCTAGGTGTTATTCGAAGAGGAGCCAGCAATCTACAGAGTAATGGTACAAGGTAAATATTTGTCACTGTATTTTTAATTTTGTTTAGTAGCGCTTCATTAGTGTTTTTTAATATAATTATAATATTTAATTTCATTTAACTAGGTGAGATCTCTCACTCATACTCACTCCCAACCTTTTTATAATCTGTTTTTTAAGATGTTAATTCAGTGGTCTTTGTAACATTTATTAAATTGCGCAGAATACAAATGTTGGTGTTAATAAGAGTTGCGTCCCTTGATTTGTAAGTCCTTTCTCCCCGCCCCTCCCCCACCCCTTTGCGAGTGTGAAAATAAATTGTGGACAGGTTTTTGGTTTGTGCCATTTGTTTTGGTGTTTTCTGTGGAAGTGAGGAACAATCACCATTTTCCATGAGACAATTAAGGGTAAAATGTATGCGAACTTTACTGTAATGGTCACAGTCTTCATCTAAATTAATGGGGAACTGATGATATATTTTTTGTAATATTTTGAAATTATCAACACTGTATTCGGAAACAATATATATATACATTTATTTTATTTTTTAATCATAGAACACAAAGATGGCAGCAGAAGTCTAAAAAAGAAGTAAGTTGTGTATTTTCTGTGTCACTTGCAAAGCATATTGTACAATTAGAGGTGTTTTGTTCGTCCATTGTCTGGAGACATCAGTTTACACACACTAACTTGAATTATTAGATGAATTTCATCAAGATTTAACATTCATTTTCTCTTGATATCAAAATGTCATCGCTACTATGGAGTTCATTGTGTTTTTGTACAGTGACTTTGTAAGAATGAGTTGAAGCCTCTAAGTGATAAATTAGTTCTCTTTTTTAAATAATGGAATGATCACTTGGTCACTGTGTTATAAATCTTGTAGACACTGTTCCAATTTGTGAGACAAAGTTTTCCTAGCCTCTGAGAATAAGAAATTACATAATCCATTATGGCTTACACACCTTGTTTTCAGATAAACTGTTTCATTTTGTGTAAGGAGCAGGATGTAGTGGTCAGTAGTGTGTCCACCTTTTAAGTGGTCCACAACTGGTTCATCAAAGACCATAGTATGTACTGTCCTGTCTGTCGGAAAGTGCATATAAAAGACCCTTGCTGGTTATCGAAAAGAGTAGCCTTTGTGGCAGCAGTGGGTTTTCTCTAATGAAATGTGTCAAAAATTACCATATGAATGATGCCCAATAGTCACCGATAAGATGAAAATCAATGTGCTCTAGTGGCATCGTTAAATAAAACAAAACTTTTCTTTTCATTTTGTGTAACCAATTACAGGTTACATTTTTAAATCTTAGGACCAGATTCAAACCAGAGTGAGGACAATGGGTGTTCAACTTATTTCATAGATTACATATTTTACCTGTGTTTTTTAAATGGTGACTCGACTGGGATTTTTAATATTTGTGTTTATCTTTATTCTGTATTAATTCTTAGTTTTTTACGACTTTAAAAAGACATACCCCAATGCTAATTAATGAGTGAACAATCTAATTATATCCCAAAATTCATATGTATTTAATTCAATGTTTTCTTCTCATTACAGCAGGTACAGACAAAGGCTGCTACAACTGGTACTAAAAGTCAGGTTAGTAAATTTCTATTAAGATATTTTTTATTGTGCTTAGTTTTCTTCAGATACGATACATTATGTGTTCATTAACAACTTTGAAATTTATCTAAAACAAATCGTTAATCTATTGGTGATGTGGAACATTGACCAAAGTTGCCTTCTAAATTGGATATCCGGTACTACATAATATAGTATCACTGATATTAAATTTTTTATCTTCAAAAATACCAAAAGGAAAATCAGTGTTAATTTGATCGTTACAATGGCATACTCAACTTTGGCACCGGCAGTGATTTGTGGTAACGAATCTGTCATTCTAACACATTGTTTGATCTTTATAATGGTGAGAACATAAACTGACAATTGTTTAACTGGTAATTAGCAAATTCTAAAACTTTCACAAATAACTTTTAATCCCATTTTGTTCTGCAACCAACCCGCGTGCCAAGACGACTGGTACACGTCGGATTTACATGCATGTTAACTGCTGTGTAACAATTAGACCGTCTAAACATCTTTTGTTTTATTCTGATGGCTTGAAACCAGGGTGGGTTACAGTCTCATATTATATGTACTGGATTGAGCTATTCCTATCATCATTATTAATTAGCTGTTTAGTACAGTGACTTCTCAATTTTTAAAATTAATTATGATTTATCGCAGAATGTAATAGCCCCCTGTAAAACAACGCTGTAACCAAATTTTACGAATAAGTGTCCGATGTTTCCAACAATGTACGTAGTCGCGAAGATACCGACAATGACACCAATGAAATAAGTGCAATGCCAAAACATGGCTTTTCCTTAACAATTAAATATTTTGAGCAGAACCTGGTCATGGCCTGTGCTCACCGTGATCGGTTGTGAGATTCTATGAAGTCGAGCATACGCTATAGCGCCGAAAACGTGCAAACATCTAAGATGGACTTTTTAAAAAGTATAAACATTTTGTTTTGTTTTTATTTTAGTAATTAATTATGTATTGTAATGATTGTAAATTTTTTGTGTTTAATTCAACAAAATGAACACAGGCTACTTTCAATTTGTCAGCCCATTATATAAATTAAGGGAGCTAACACTTCACTATCATTACAATGCCAAATTTGATATAACGGACAAATCCATATGGCACCAACATAGCTGTTATGACGAGAGTTGACTGTATTTAGATAATTGGAAATAAGATTTGATTGTTTGATATGAACCTTTTGTTTTATTATTTATTTACTTTTGAAATTTCTCAGATTTATGTTTTACAGCCAATAATTATTTGCATATGAAATGATGTACCGGTACTTTTCAAAAGTCATCACTCTTCGTAAAAGTGACTTTTAGACCTTAGAATTACACTTCTATCTTGTAATGGTATTCGCTAGTGTTGTGAACTGAATATTAACCTAATATCACTATTGTTAATCATTGGGTTGATGTATTCGTTAAAAATCAATGTTTTATCACAGGGATTAATCTATCTCTAAAAATCCGGGTCCCTTTTTCATAAAATTGGGAAAAAACTATTGTTAAAAGTATAAAATTGGGGAACTTTTCTAATGTATTTTGGGAATTTGGTTTTAGAATTATTGAAGGGAATGGGGCCTGTATATGGTAGATTAATCTCTGTATCAACTTAGCAGTACAATTTAATTTTTATCTTGTCTTTTTTAGTGCTTCAAACATTTAATGGTGATATACAATGTATCAGATTACTGCAAAAAAATAAAATGAGATCATCATTTAATTTACATATTAACACTGTTGCAGAACGAGCGGGATGTAGCTCAGTCGATAACGTGCCCGCCTTTGAAGCGGTCAGTCATCGGATCGATCCTTCTCAGTGGACCCAGCTGCAGTTTGGGCTATTTTCCGTTCCAACCTGTGATCCACAACTGGTTCATCAAATGGTGGTATGTACTGTTCTGTCTATGGAAAAATGCATATAAAAGATCCCTTGTTGCTTATCAAAAAGAGTAGCCTATGTGGGAGCAGTGGGTTTTCTTCTAAAAGTGTTTCAAAATTACCATATGAATGACATCCAATAACAAGATAAAAATCAATGTGTTCCAGTGGCATCGTTAAACAAAACAAACTTTTTTCACATGGATCATGGTTGTGACTAGTCACTAACTTGGGGTCATCAAGATCAAGAGTTGTACTTTTGGTTACCTTAGTAACTTCATGTTGCATTTTCATGTTTATTTTCTGCCAAATCAGCTAATTTAATACAGTGTATTAAGTACATACCTTAGGAGGCCAAGGAGTGTTTTAAAGATTTTTTCTAAACCTGTAATCATGGTATTCAACATTTGTGAATAAAACCCTATAGCTGATTTTAGTTGTTTGGGATGTCGTTAGATAATTCTTATCAACGTTTATGACAATTGTAGAGCTCATATAGCTTCATAGAACAATTTCAAGAGCATAAAATAAGTTGAAAAGTTGCCTCATAACTGGCATAGTTATAAATGCTTTATTACGTTCCAACCAGTGGTCCACATCTGGTTCATCAAAGGCTATGCTATGTACTGTCCTGTCTGTAGGAAAGTGCATTTAAAAGACCCCTTGCTGCTTATCAGAAAGTAGCCTATGTGGAAACAGGAGATTTCCTTTGAAGAAATGTGTCAATATGACCAAATTATGTATGATGTACAATTGCCTATGATAAGAAATACTGGCATCATT
>JAUTWP010168839.1:0-10406 GCA_033042655.1 Cyathermia naticoides | reverse complement strand
TTGAGTTCTTAGAAGATTGTTTCGTGCTGATTTTTTTCAGTCACATTAATAAAAAGGACATTTTATATTTTGAATGGATTTGTGTTTGGAATACAATATGAGATATACGTCTATAGTTATTACCGATAGTATGAAAAATAAGTAATAATCAGTGTTTATTTTATGACATAAGAAACCAAATCAGAACACATTATTTTCAAATAAATAATAAATGAGAAAGCTCCACTTTAACAAAGTGCACAGTAATTAGCCCTTTGTTGGTGTACCTTCTTTTCAATTACATTATATTGATTTAGTGACTGCATTTTATTTTATTATATTTACATGTGTATGTTTGACAGCTGGAGGTCAGTACATTCAAGTGTTGCCACAGCAACTGCAACAACACCAGCTGACGAGACAGCCCCAGACATCGACAATCACAATTCCACAACAGGCGACAATACTACAGAGCAATGTCCAGCAATCCGGGGTCCAGATTGCTGGCACGCAATTACAAACAAATAACCCAGTAAGTGAAGACTGATATTTTCCCCACAAACCACATTTTGTAGTTTTTAAAGCTAGACAGTATTAACAGTAATTGGAACACGGGAAAAACATTTAATGATTTGAAATGTATTCATTCATAGTTTTTTTCTGCATGTCAATCGGGGAAAGGTCTTTTACAATATTATGAAAAAATACAAGGAATTTTAATTTGAAATTTTTGTGGGTACCATGAGAGCCAAAATGAAATTTTTCAACAAAATAATTTAATATTGATGCCGACCGTAAATGTAATGCAGTCGTGGATGATAAACTAATGATTTTTTATTGTGCCTATTCTTTTAGTTTATATAGTTTTGTGTCAAAGACTCAGTTCACTTTAAAGACAAATTATTCCCAATGTAATTAAGATAATTTGTTTTCACTTCAGACTATTCCAGGCTTAGTTCAGTTTGATGGAGCAGGTGACACTAGTTCCTCGGATGACGAGTTTGACAATGATGATGATGATGATAATGATGAGAATGAAAACAATGAAGAAGAAGATGCGGCAGGACAAGAGGAGGTCAGAATAACATTGTTACTTACTGCTGGCACAATTGCTTTAGTATATTATTGTATCTCAGAGGTAGAACCTATACCTGGTAAGCTGTTGGTTGTTAGATCAATCCTTTTTAGGGGACCCATTTATAATTGGGCTATTTTCCATTCCAGACTGAGTTATCAGTTAACAGAAACTCACTTGTTTTCGTTAGTGTAACCGTCTGCTCCCTCCCCCCCTTTCCTGTCCCAGTCTCGGTGGATGACTAAAACCATAAACTGCACCCATGATAGGCATCTGCTATAACAGACTGAGTTAACGGAAACTCACTTGTTTTCGTTAGTGTTAGTGCTCCCTCCCCCCCCTTTCCTGTCCCAGTCTCGGTGGATGACTAAAACCATAAACTGCAACGATGATAGGCTTCTGCTATAACAGCCTGGCTCTGAACGTAGACGTTAAACAACTTTACCTTGACCATTCCAGATAGTATGTAGTCCTGTCTGTGGAAAAGTCCATATAAAAGACCCCATGCTTCTTATAGGTAGGAGTAACTTATGTGATTGTAGCAGGTTTCTACCGAAGACCATGAGTCATAAATACTGTATGTTGACACCTAGTACATGTTGGGGTGTTGTTAAACAAACATTTCTTATCTTTTAATTAAATTAAATCTCCACATTTACATGCTTTGTTTGATTTTATAATTCCAAATTGGTTTATGACACTAGATAAGGTATCTATCTAAACCAGCACTCTGTCTAAAGCAGTATATTGTTGGTCCTATAATTATATAGTACATATAATATGCTTCTTGTACTCTTGTTAAACTTTTGTCAATGTTTTTAATTGTGGATAATAATATTTTTTGAATGATCACAGGAACCACTAAACAGTGGAGATGATGTGAGTGAGGATGACCCGAATGATCTCTTTGATACGGACAATGTGGTTGTGTGTCAGTATGACAAGGTACATTGTTTTTACATCACTTACATTGTTAGCCATTTCTTTTAAACAATACATGCACATCATGGCCAGAAAACAAAACTGAGTCATCTGTTCTAAATGATTAAATATTTAAAATATTCCAGGTATAACAGCTTTAAGAATACTTTGTTGTCACATTTCAGTCGTGATTCTAGGAATTAATTATAATCATTTGGTAATATTAACCATTTAGGTTAAGGTATATTTTGATAAATAAATAATGATTGTGGTGGTTTATTCAAAGGAAGTTTAAAAAAATCTCTAAAATGCATATCAAGTTATTTGATGCTATATTGAATATTAGCACTTATGATGATGTTTTGGATTTGGGAACAGAACAGGCATAACACGTTGGTTCTAACTGTCTAACATATATGTTTAATTTCAGCCTTCAAATCTAATGAATATCATCAAATTGTTTTTATGACCTGTTACATGGACATGATTGGGACTATCTCTAATTCAAAATAACTTTAAATAGAAGCTGTATTTGGTCATCTTGATAATTATTTGTATACCATGCATACTAATTTATATGCAATTTATTAACAATAATGTATAATTTTATTTATATTTATTTTATAATTTATTAACTAATGCATACTAATTGTTCATATTATCTATTTCAGATTAACCGAAATAAAAATAAATGGAAATTCCACCTTAAAGATGGAATAATGAATCTCAATGGGAGAGATTACGTATTCCAGAAAGCGACGGGAGATTCCGAGTGGTAACACATGTCTAGTCTGGTGACCTATGTGTATATTTGTACAGACGTTACAGGAATATGTATCGCATCCAGCAAGACTAAGTCATTTTACTGCACTGATATTCCAAAGTGATGTTTCCTCCTTGTGAAACCGGTTACCCCAAGTTACCAGCACTACCTCCGTGCAAGCCAAAGAAATGTGACGGATTCGACGACCGAGACTTGTATACCATTTGTAGTATGTTACTATGTATGTTAAACTGTAATAACGCTATGGTTTGTTCAGTTTGTATCTTTCATAAGCCTCACAGTAAATGAATCATAATATGGTATGACATTCTCCGTCCATCTGTTCATATGTTATCTTTTGGTTTGTATTAATATCAAATCCTCTTCATCAAACATCCTTGATAGACCGTTATTGATGATGCTTCTCCAGTGCTTTGTGCAGTTGATAATCCCCCGTGTAGTCAAAAATAAATTCTGTATTATTTCTTTCTTTTGCATTCACTATGATTCAGTCAATCACCACTGTATATTTAAAATTAACAAAGGACAGGATACAACATAAAAGTAGCCTAAAATTTAGCAGGGTACTCAGTAGGCATGTGGCCATGTTTGTAGTAATTTTATTTCACAAAAAACGTCAAATATTTTCACATTGTTCACATTTCAAAAATTACCTTTACAAAAAAAGTGTTAGCAATAGAAGTTTGCTTCAGTTAAAATATGTTTTGCATCAGTACTGATTATCATTATTGTTAATAATAAACTGATTGTTATTAAATCCAGTCATGTTCTAATTTATTGCTGTGATGGTATAGATTCACATGATACTTGTAGTTGATATTAAAGCTTTTTGATGATAATTATCTGTAACCGTATACTAAAATTACTATAGTTAAATAAAGAAAATAAAAAATTACCGTATATAAACTTTTAAAAAATATATTTACGGTATTATTAAAATGCCTAATGATAATTATCTGTAACCATGTACATGTGTATCTCAATTATCTGTGCTCAAAAATTCTGCTCAGTAAATTATTAAAAAAATTGTTTGCTTTATATACTGCTAAAATGCCTGATTAATATCACAAAACAGCAGTAAGATGGTCTTACAGGATAATTAATTTTGTAAATTGTATGGACTCAGTATATTGAAAATGTCTTACATATCTAGGTATGGGAGAAATAGGTTTCTGCACCAGTTGTGTTCTCCATCACATATCTTTATAACCTGTATAGGTGGACAGCACCAGTATCTACGGAAGCTATCTATAGATCAGTGAGTCACTGTCTCACATTTGCTTGTCTGCATACATTTTTGGATCAGATATCATTTGTTTTACCTGTACTTTTGACTAACATGGCTACTAGATCATACATGTAAATAGGGATTATTTAAAGCCAGTAGGTGTTGAGGTCAAATTTACATTCATTTTTTTAAATTGGTTATGGCATGTTAACTTTACTAACTTTTATTTTATCTGCACGAAACAGTTATTGTATACTCAGCGTCACTATTGAAGGGTCATTCATATTTTTAATACTATACGTGTTAAGGATACCTGGGCAACACACTAATTAGGAAACAAGGAATGTATGGTCTTCGTGGTGCTGCCTGAGTAGCATTTGGATTTTAATATGAGTAGTGTCACTTCTGGTTATAGACCTTAACGGTTATATCCATGGTGAGAATGCATTCCATGAGCACAACCTGCAGAATTTCAAACATCCGTGCCTTGGGGCAATCGGAATCCAAAAACATTTGCATAACCCTTTTCATTTGTGTAACCCTTTTAAAAAAATAATGAAATTTATTATATTTTTTATTTGTGTTTGTTAGTACTTAGATGTTTGATTCTCAATCGAGATTAGGTGGCAATGCAGCAATACTGAATGGTAAAGAAAAAACATTTAAAAAATAATAATTAAAAAAATAATTCATGCAAACGTGAAATGGGTTACGCAAGGACAGTTTCGTGCGACCCTCATGCAAACGAAATGGTCGTTCACAGAGTCTGTGCACCCCTGTCATATTAAAATCCAAATGTCATTCAGGGAACACCACCTTGTGCTTAATCCACGAAGACCATAAATGCCTGTTTCCTAACTTGTGTGTTGGTCAGGTATCCTTAACATGGATAGTATTAGAATAACATATGAATAATACTGCAATAGTGATGCTGAGTATAGATGATGACAACAGATACAAGCAATGTGTACTGGCTTTTGTCAGTGGCATAGTAGAAGG
Organism: Cyathermia naticoides; assembly: GCA_033042655.1. Classification (NCBI taxonomy): domain Eukaryota; kingdom Metazoa; phylum Mollusca; class Gastropoda; order Neomphalida; family Neomphalidae; genus Cyathermia; species Cyathermia naticoides. The sequence continues at coordinate 5,420 of JAUTWP010168839.1, read as the reverse complement.
AGAGACTGCTTTAAAAAATGTTTTTTTAAGAGGCTTAAAAACCCAAAATCTGGTGAGCATTCCCATATTTGTGTCATTATATGAAAATGAACATCTTTGTTTTATTTTTTTTCTAAATTATGTGATATTTTTTTCTTTCTAAATTAAGTGATGTGATGAACACTGAGTGTGGGTAATAATGTGAACACTTCTGTTCACATCTACTATGTCACAGTGGTTATTATTTCTGTGGCAGATCAGATTAAAATAGTTTTTTAAGCTATGTATTTCAAGTTAAATCTGAAAAAGTGATTGTTTTTGTCTAACATAACAATAAACTGTATAATCAGATGCTGTATCAACGATGCCTTTTTAAATGTGTACGGTGCTGTTTTTGTCTTTGACAACTCCACCAGAAAAGGTAGACCGTTCCTGTATATGTTAAAGGGGCTATGCCAGATTATGTGAACCGTGGTTTATTTATCATTGTACAAATGGTGCAGTAAGTGGCTGTACATATTTACAAAAAAACATTACAAGTGTTCTCTATTGACCAGTTATACATTATATCATCATTTTATTATTCATACAGGTCTTTCTGTGGCCAGACTCATATTGATGCTAAGATTAAAAGCTAATTTATTGATAAACACATTTAAAAACTACATTTATAAGTAACTTTCTTTCCGGAGGCAAAATTAAACAATTTTAAATGGAAAGGGTATAAAGTTTTGTACTAATTTTACCATTTATGGATGAAAAACAACTAAATTTATTTAAATGTTTTATATTTTTCAATCAAATTTCTTTTGGTTACTGTAGCTGATATTTATAAGAAATTTTATAAATTTAAATATTTTCATGTCTTATGTATATTGTACATAATGTATAGATGACAATTATGCTTTTGATACTTATTATTCAATAAAACATAAAAAACGGTGATTTTGTGTGCCGTTCTGTGTCATATAATTATTATGGTGATGTAAACCAAGCATATTATGCACTTTTGTTCTCTTATTTTTGTAATATTTATTTATAACTATGCCATAATTTGGCTGGTCAAATGTGATGTTTGTAAATATGGTATCTGCAGTGTATGTTTGTGACATCAGAAGTGAGATTTGATGTCGGATGGTTTTTTTTTTTATTAACAACAGTTCATGTCACTTATTTGAACCATTATATTTTATTTTTCAATCAAATGTTTTTGTTGTAGATGGTCACCACCAACAATCAAAAATAATTCTAACCTAAATAACTAGAGATTACGAACCACATATTGATTTACTAAAAATATTTCCTGATTTCTTATAGTTTAAACCAATACGTTTTAATAATTTTGCTTTAAAACATTGTTTATTGAAAATAAATTTTTATACTGAAATGGTTTGTTTTGGCACAGCTTTTACTTTTCAATTTTGTTGTTAACAATTAACCACTTTTGATTTAATATCCTGGATTTATCCAGTGTTTTGATAGTTAACTAAACATCTCACTTTGGATACAATCCCTTTTTTAGAGGTTGTGAAAAGTAAATTGATATTTGACCCGTTCTGCCAATGTAGGCATTTACCAATAATCACATTGACTGTTCCAGAATAGAAGAAACAATTTTAGTCTTTTTTGGGTCCATAAACATAATACATAAATTAATTTTCAAACTGTTTATACTCCCCAAAAAGTGTGTCTTAACATTTTGAGTGATCACAATATTCAATGCTGTAATATATTTTGAAGACCATTTTCTCAATTTCAGGGTTTTGCAAATATGTGTCATAAAATTACAATGTAATTTTTTTAATACACAGAATATTTTGTTTGGTTTTTAAAAGAGCATTGATATTTATTTCATTTTTGTACCAATTACTTCTGCTAATGTGTGGGAAAGAGTAGTCTATGTGGTATCAACAGGTTTCCTCTTAAGAAATGTGTTAAGATGACCATTATATGCATGAGTATGACATCCAATAGCTCAGCCTGTAATAGCTGATAAGATAAAATTCAATGTGCTCTAGTGGTGTCATTAAATAAAAAACAACTACTTTACCTATTTTGTTGGAGTGGGACCTAGCTCAATCGGTAACATGTCAACTTGTGAAGTGGTTGGTTGTCGGATCGATCCTTCTCAGTGGACCCATTTGCAGTTTGGGCTATTTTCTGTTCCAAACAGTGGTTCATCAAAGGACATGATATGTGCTATCCGGTCTGTGGGAAAGTACATATAAAAGATCATTTGCTACTTATCAGAAAGAGTAGCCTATGTGACAACAACGGGTTTCCTCTAAAAAAGAAATGTGTTAAAATTACCATATGTATGACGTACAATAGCCGATGATAAGATAAAAATCAATGTACTCTAGTGGCCTTGTTAAATAAAACAAACTTTACTTTTTACTTGTTGTATTACTAATGTCTTAACATATTCAAATATGGTGACTAAGTTTGTACAAACAAATCAAAATTTGAAGGTTATGAGTTAGCCAGTTGTTTGGTTACGATATTCAGGCTATTTATATACATACATGTATATTCCGTGTAATGATAATTATGTTTAGTTGTTGGCAAATACTTTGGTTGTTATTAAGTAAAGGAATTTGTTCTTTTTCCAGTATTACGGTATTTGTAGAATTAGTTACTAGTAATCCATTTTAGTAAGAAAATAATCTGGCAGTTTAGCACTAGTTTCATCAGACAATTTCTCCACATGTAGGCTATTTTTATAGCATTGTCGGATGGCATCCAAGAGTACAAAAAATAAGAATATCGATTTAATAAACTTAATTCTCTTGCCAATGTACAATAACTAAAACAACTTTTAATCATTTATCACGTTTTATTCAAAAATAGTTTGATCATTGAATGACAATCAAATCAACCCTTACAACCCCTATTAGTATGATCAGGAAAATAATTTTAAAAATAATTTTCAGTTTAAAAATCACATTACTCCCACATTTTTAAAGCTTATGATTAAATAACTATTAATATTTGTGAACACCGTTTATTGTTTAGATGCTTGTTAAAATGAGGATATATTTTCTAAGAAATTATCTGTTTTGAATTGAGATTTATGGTGCAGTTGATTTAATATGCACCTGGAAATTAATTAAGCACCCCCCATTTTTTGAACAGACTATGTAATAAAATTATCTTACTCGTGTCCACTCTGAAATATGACTAAAATATGAATGTTATCTGAAAGATGAGGATATTGACTAACTGAAATAAAAACGGGTTGGCATTGTTCTCAATATTTAATTGTTAATAACACTATTTGGAAAGTACTTGTTTTGAGCCAAAATAAAAGTTCTAAGAGGATGTATAATTTACTATTTGTTTTAAAAGGTTCATTATAATATTCAAATGACAACCCCAGTCCAAAATGTTAGTAGCTAGTTGGAAAACCACGTGACAAAATATCATTTACCCCTCTTTTCATTCCCGACACAATGCAGCCTCCAAACTGCTACATTTTGTACAGTAATATTCCAAATATGCTCCAGTGGATACAAATTTATGGCAACAGTTAAGTCTTTGCTTAAATAATGGAATGTGCTTAGCTAACTTCTAGGTGCATTTAGATGTATCACATCAATTTTGTTACCGGGTACATTAAATTATTTTTGTTTGCTCTAAACATGTGCTGTTTTTATTGGATATAAATTTGTGAAGTCGTGTAAAAGTTATGGTATTGGTAGTGTGTCAGCAAAAGAAAGAGCTAGTGTCTACTAGCCACTGTGGTCCTTAAAACACTATTTCTCTGCAGTGCAGTTACTTAAACAACAATATTTTTGTCAAGTATATGTACGATCTTGGTTTATTCATGGCACTGGAAGTAGTTACTAGATCTTGTCACATATTGTCAGCCTTTACATGCTTTTTGACTGTTAAAATTACCCATTTAGAATATCAATTTTTTTCACATGCGTTTCTGTTCATCCCAGCATTTGTAGTACGGTAACTCACTATGTATTTTATACCAAATTGTAAATGTGAGTGCATCTGTAGATGTTTGGTTTCAGTTGTGACAAGTAAGATTTTTAAAGTTATTTCCCTGTCACCATCATGGAAGACAAAACCTCATAGATTTCCCATCTGTATCTTTCAAAGGAATCGATCTTTTTTTTTAAGATTGAAACTTAATTATGTATGTAGATATTTTCTTGATTAATAAATCAGGTAAATCATGGAAATTACTTGTCTAGTCAAATGTTTACATAAAGTATTAAAGTTTACACATGGCGATTGTTTTACAATAAGTTTAATGTTGCATGCCAGAGGTTAACTTGGAAAACAAAAATTAATGGTAACTTTTTTCAGTGAGTGTATACTGGTTTTAATTTAGGGATTTTGTTACCATAGTAAAGGCTAAAGCCATAAGGAAGTTATTAAGAGTGAAATTGTTATACCATACTTGTCTAATTTGTTTGTTCAAAATTATTTTTACTTGAATGTCATATATCATGTCCAAACAACCAATAAACACAAAACAAATTCACTTTGTTATTGTTAATTTTAATAGTTTTAACATGAGCAAGTATATAACAATGGATGTAAACACTTGTCTAAAATGTCTCAAATTCTCCACAGAGAAAGTTTACATGTAGTTACATCTTTTTACATTTTATTAATGTTAATTTCATAGCATATCTTCTAACTTGTCAGTTGTGTGTTTGTGTGAAACACCTAAGTAATACATAATATATTTCTTTCAAATGTTCATGGTATGTTCTTACAGTATAATATTAAAGCACAATGGAATATGTCAAAATTTTAACAACATGAAAACCTAAATATCCAAATAGGATATTTTTTTGTTCAAGCGATGCATGTTAAAGCCCTGCAACAAATCTTTTCATTAACTTTAATTCTTTACTGTTCTATTCTATTCGATTCCTTCCATTTATATTCTAAAAATTCTAGTGTTAATTTTGACACCCGTACCCTATTTAAATGTATGGTTCTCAATTGATTTTTTTTTTTTAAACCCAGGTTCCAATTGCAATCACAAATATAAAACATGAAAGCATGTATAAAAATACAACAATAAACAAGTAGTAAGCTTTAACAATACAGTAATAATAATAATGTTTCAATATATTAACGTGTGATGTTATTTCATACATGAAGTCTATGTGCAAAGTTAGTTTATATTTACTTTAAAATAATCTTGCATGACTTGTATTAAAAATATCGCACAGCAATACTTTGAATTAAATGTCTGGGTTTTTTAAAAGCATGTTAACATGGATGTCTGAAAGAATTATTAAAACAAGCTATGTCCTTCTGCTATAGCTGATGCATAGTCAACAATTTTAAACCAAAGAGAAAAAAATTGTGGATACTAGCGGTAAAATGTATTTATTACCCATATGGGATAGGAGATCGAGGGTAATATATTTTTGATAATTGCACAGTGTGCAGATTGCTTCTAGAGT
>JAUTWP010168827.1:0-20027 GCA_033042655.1 Cyathermia naticoides | reverse complement strand
AGGACATATAGGGTACGATAAAAGCTGGAATAAAAGGGATCTCTTTCTCCCATCCCATCCAGAGAGAGGGGTGTGGTGCACTCAATCCTGCATATTGATTGGCGGCACCATAGAGTAGAAAGAAAGAGATTCCCATAAAAAGCATCCAGACAAAACGCTCTTTGGTCGTACTTTTCGCTTCTAATGCAGGATCAAAGGGATACATCGTGACTACTTCCCTTGGTATTGTGCAGAAGAGACAGTGAAGATACCCCAGTCGTCTATGAGCATATGCTCTTTTGCAAAGCCTCTTTGTGCAAAGAGATGATCCAGCTCATACTGGCTTCGTCGACGCATGATCCACTTGCTGTCTCTGTGGTTTCCCAAGACATTGGCTATCTGTTCGAGTTGTGGATGCCATGGCTGCCCGGTATAGAGTAGGTATCCCCCCTCTTCTATGATACTGCATACCCCATCTATCGCTTTGGCTATAAGGTCATTGGAGGCGAAGAGTTCAAATACACCCGAGATGATCACGATATTTGGACGATATCCTGCAGGATCATAACGCTCAGGATCAAAGGCATCACTCTGGGCATAGGTGATATTCTCCAAACCTCTCTCCTTTGCCAATACTCTGCCCTCTTCGACATTTTGCACCTGATAGTCCCTGACCTGTATCTCTATCTCAGGGTACTTCTCTGCGATCTCTATAAGGTAACGTGCCGGCCCTCCTGCAATATCCAAGATACGTACCGCTTTCCCCTCACTGTGAAGCTGTACGATCTTTTGCTCTATAGCGGCGATCATATGAGCTTTTCTCTGTCGTATACCTCTCCAGCCAATACTCTCAAGATAGTTTTTATCTATCATCCTACCGATAGGTCCCACGCCACTGGGCTCATTTTTATAGACATGGTCCAGTGTCACACCAGAATCAAACCCATACTTCAATCCTATCTTCATCCCATCACTCATAAAACCCAAGCGGTTCATCATAAACCGTTGGATGGCATAGTTGCTCTCTTTCCATAAAGGAAGTGAGCCGTATGCGATCTTATCGTGCTCCTCTTGAGTCTGTTTGACCATTCCCTCTACGATCTGTGGCTCATCTATACTATTTTCATTTTGAGAAAAACACGCTTCCATAAAAGCTGCGATCTCATCTATGGCTTTTTGCTGTTCAGTTTCATAGAGCACCCCATGATAGAAGCCATCCAGTTGTACAAACTTTTTCAGAGGAGAGGCAAGTGCTGCATAGAAATCTCCCTGTACTTTAGACGCTACCACATAGTCTTTGGTGGCACTCAGTATCAGTGTCGGTGTAGCGATAAGATGCGCATCATCCACAACCCGTAGTGCAGTATCGAGCAGTGTAGTGAGCTGCCTGGCAGGGATATTGGGGGTGATGAGCTCATCTGCATCATAGCGTCTCTGCTCTGCCACATCATGCGTCAGAAACTTTGACTTCACATAGGACTTGATATTCATCTCCGGCTTGAACCTTACTGCCATCTTTAGAAAGGCTTTGGCAAAAGGAAAATAGAGTTTGATCTTAAATGCAGGAGCGATGAGCGCTAATCCTTTGATCTTGGGAGCATAGTCATGTACCCATGTACTTGCTGTTACCCCGGCTACCGAGTTGGCGATGATAAAGATATCCTCTTCGCTCTTCCCCTCTCTGTCACAGACAAAAGAGACAAAAGCATCCAGATCCCGAACAAAATCCGTAAACTCATAAGCAGGAGCCACCTTGGTCTCTCCATGCCCTCGGTTATCATAGGAGTATATCTTATACCCTGCAAACTCAGGCTTGGCTGCGATACTCCCTAGTCGTCCCGAATGTTCATGCCCTCGGTGCAAGATGATGAGTATCCGGCCATTATGAGGCACAGCATGCTCCCACTCTCTATAAAAAAGTGTACTTTGATCAAAACTCTTAAAGGTTCCCTCTACTGCTTTCATCTGCTATCCTTATCGTTCTTTTTCCAGAGTATACACAAAATAATATAAAGTGTCAAGTGTTACTTTACATTATGTAAATATTTCCTTATGCTTTTCAATCCACTCTCTATCAAAAAAACCTTTATATACTGACAGCTTTTAAGGCTTGCTAGCTTTCCTTTTATCCTTTTTGGGCACTATCAAGTTCATCGTATCATTCCTCATATACTGGTAGAAGTTAAAATCTCCAGAGAAGAACTCTATAGAATCCTATGATTACCTTTTTCTCTTGCTTCTCCCTTTCCCATCTATCTATCTTCTTCAATAAAAGCTTTAGGTACCACCATAGAGAGTGCCACCTTCTCTACGGATTGAGAATAAGGAACTCTAGCTCTATAACTGACATAGAGTACATTTTCTTCCATCTCTTCAGAAAGTGTATCTACAATCACTGTATCAATCTGTAATCCAAACGGTAGGTACTCTCCTGCGAACTCATAATGACCTGTTATATGGAAATCAGGTAACACCACTGCCTGTGTCTCTATGCCGGTGAGCAGTCTGTGCAGTATGAGGGTATCTCCTCCCTGAAAATACTCTCCCTCGGATAACTGTAGTGCAGGATGTGCAGCCTGATTGAAACGCTCTTCAAAATCATCAGGCATGACAGGATGTTTCTGTGCCAACCATGCCTCATCAAAGGTACCACTATAACTACGTCTAGGCAGCCATGATCTATGTATCGCTCCAAAACCTGCAGGGCGATAGCTAGTGTATGCTTTGATCACAGGGTCATCTATCACCTCTATCTGAGGCATGGAGATAGGCTGTGAACGATCCATATCTTTATGTAGCCAGCCTCTACCTACAGGGTTATACTCATCATAGAGAAGATAGGTAGCTTCTTCGGACTCTTCTGTAGTATGAGGGTCCAATACACTCCCGCCAAAAGCAACTTCATACCGAAGTGGTACCTTGGTCGTAGGGGTGATCGCACCTATGCCCCATCCTGTGACATTATCCTTCCAATACCGCTCTCCATATACTCTAACCCACTGCTCGACAAGTGTCTGGGGGGCTTCTCTATTATCTTCTGTATATCTGACTACTTTGACACCACACTTCCATGACTCTCTGGCAGTAGCACTGTAACTAAAGACATTGAGGATCAGATCAGCAGCAGGCTTAAATGGTACAAAATCACTTTCAAAGCGCAGTGAAGCTTCTAGATTATCTTCAGAAAAGATCTCTTCACCAAAGAGCTCTCCCTGATCAGGGTCAAGCTTAAGTGTCCAGAGACCCGCTTCATCCATAGTATCAAAGAGATATTTGATCCGTAGCACTACTGAAGCATACTCTTTCCTCTGATTGTCCCAGGAGAGCCAGCCCATCGCAGGGAAAGGTGTTGGATTCTCAAAAACCATTAGTTGATATTTCTATAGTGTGATATTTCATCTTTTTCTCCACTCAATCATAGTGCTATCAAACGCTTCTAACCCTTCATAACTAAAAGGCTCTCCCTTATTATAGCGATTGTAGGCAAAGGGGTTGGTTTGGAGCTTGTCTGAGTCGGGATGACCTTCCGGTAGGTGGGCTTGGTAGTTGCCTGTGGTTGGGGCACTAGTGTTAGATTTTTGAGCTTTGAGTGCTTCTTCAAGGAAAGTCTGTTTGGCTATGGGTGGAATAGGCTCATCACTTACATCCTTTCCAAATCTATACCATCTGCCCTCCTTGAACCTATCTTTTCCCTGTGCATCTATCCATTCTTCCATGGCTCTGTTTTGTGCCAGCTGTTTTTCATAGTATGCCATAGGATCAAATGGCATAATGTGTCCTGTATAGATGATCACCCTTTGCCATCTTGCGACTGCCACAGGATTGTTAAAACTTTGTTTGACCTCATAAAGAGTATTTTTGATATGCCAAGGCTTTTGTGCTTCATAATAACGCATATCAGATAACGTATCATCATTCTCTTCTCGCCATTCCTCCCACATCGGGATGATATCTTCCCAGACATCCTCTTCGAGTATCTCATAGTACTCCTCTTGCTCCTCTTGGGGGATAAAAAGTTCTACGATAGAGTCATGGGCAATCTCTTTGGCCTCTTCTTCCATGTCTGATTTCATGATATTGATATAGTAGTCTATGAGTCGCTTGTCACCATGCATATGTGTGCGAGCCAATACATCTGTGGCTACAGGATGTTGTTTGAAGAAGTTCAACAACAATGTTATATCTGCTCTATTCCCCCATAGAGCTACCTCTCGTCCCATATCTTCATAGCTAGGGTCTCCCCCTGTGAGTCTCTCTCTGAAGTATTGCATACCATACTCGTCTCCTATGAGCATGAGGCAGGTTGCCGCCCACTCTAGATCATATAGTTTTTTTGGTTTTGTTTTTCGATTATAAGTCAGCACTTCTCTTAGTATCTCTTTGGCTTTTGGATGCTGGGTCATAGCTAGCATCTCATAAGTATTACTACAGTTATAAATCAGTTTATCCTCTTCGATAAAGAGGTCTACGTATTGTGAAAGACAGTTTTTTGCGATGTAGTTGGCATAACTGTCCAAATGATAAGGACGAAGCTCTTTAGTAACTTCAATAAGCTTTGGTAGCCAATAGCTTGATTCCTCATCTGTAAGGTAAGAGAGATTATCTGTAATAGGACCACGCACATTGTCATTTTCTAAATCTAATGCACCATTATTCATAGTAGCCAAAGCCACATGAGCTGCTATCTGTCTTATATACCAATCTAAGCTTTCGTCTTTAATAACCCTATTCATCTCTCTTACAAATGGCTCATTGTTCGCCAAGGCATGGACAAAGTCATCATACTCTTTTTGTCGTCTGATGAGTCGCTCGACCTCTTTTGGGTCTTGGAGGGTTTCATCGTAAAGCTCTTTGTTCCATGTTTTCATGATATCTAGTGCTTGATTGAGTAGCTTTTCTGCTTCTTTTCTCATCGTATAGGGTCTCCTCTATATATAACTACCAGTTTTGATTTGCCTTTACTGGCTTTTTTAACACACTTTGCCAGCTTGGTAACATTGCACTCTGTGAGTTTGTTATCCATTTTACTCTTACATTTCTTTATCTTAGGACATTTGGTCAGTTGTCTTTTGACACTTCCGTCTGCTTTATCTAGTTTCTCATCCCACCAGCCGTGTATCCCCTCTGATGTTTGGTGCCTTACAGGAGAAGGCGTAAGGTTACCACTCTCATTCCCCCCTACATTACCCAAGTGTCCGTGTGCCCATCTAGGGCGTATATGGTGATAGTTGTGTTTGTTGGTAGGGCCTGCTCGTGTACCTGATGCAGCTTCATCTATGGCTTTATTGCGTGCCGTGACAATTTTTATAGCTCCTTCTCCATCTTGAGTATTGACTCTATCTGTCATCTCAGAACCAAATTCATTACTGAGATAGTCTTTATGTCCTTCTGGAAGCTCTCCATCTTCTATATCTTGACTGACTATTTTTTGATATTCATCCGTACCATCTCTTTTCCCCATTTTAGTAAGCCTCTGCTTACATTCTCTTCTTGTCTCTGTAGAGACTGTCCACTCTTCTGTATGAGAGCGTAGTTCTGGTTTGGGTGCTTTGTCTGAGGGGTAGTCTTTACCATCTATTTTGATCTTGATCTTTTTACATTGTGAAGGGGTACCCTCTGAGCTTCCCCCATCCTCCCCATTGCGTTTACCGCTATTGGATTTGGGCTTATGAAGCTTCTTGTCTACTTTCTTTCCTAGTTCATAGGCTTTGCCTATCTTTTTACCGGGATTGACGATATCGATACCCGCAGCAGCTGCCATACCTGCCATCTCGGAGAGGTTGTCTGCTTTTTTGAGTCGGTCGTAGGTCTCTCCTATCCAGTCCAGAGCATCCCCTGCCATCTCTCCTGCGGCACCTACTATCGCTTCCCCTGTCTCTATAGCATCCTCTGCTATATCAGCAGCAGAAGTGTTCTGTAGATAATGTGCAGCACTGTCGATCTGTTCACCTACCTCATTGACAGCATGCTCTGCCATGGAGACCACATCTTCTGTGGTGAGCTGTGTGGCTTTGTCATACAGATCCTCTGCTTTATCCATGTAGCTTTCTGCCAGCTCTTTCCAGTGGTCAGTGGTCTGAAGTGCAGCACACTCCTGGGGACTGTAGCCCATCTGCTTACAGAAACCTTTGGCAAAGTCCTCTTTGATCTTCCCCTCATCCGTGATCGCATCTTTTTTAGGCGGTGGGGCGTAGACCAGTTTGCCTTGGGTATTGCCTGCATTCATCTTGAAGGCATCACCGACTCTAACGATAGGACTACACTCTACGCAGACCGTAGCAGAGTGCTCTATAGGCTCTGCTTTGGCACCTACGGTACCCGAGCCTACCCCTTTTCTGACACCAGGGGCATCCCCTGTGACCTTGGTAGTCTCACTACGATGGACAAAGACCTCACAGCCATTGACATTGGTACGCTTGGCTACCGTGACTGAACTGCTCAGTGGCTCCGAGATACCAAAGGGCACAGGGGTATGCTTGGGGACTTTACAGACATCAGCAGAGGTACAGACGATATAGTAGTCACTAACCTTTCTGGCGATGAACTCATTGTCATCAGACTGGGTATAGGTGACCGTCTCCTGGTAGACTTCAGTGCACTCCGCAGGTGCATCCCCTTCAACACCTGGGTCTTTTTTTGCGGACAAGATCTTCTCATCATCACTAGCCACTACCCAATCCTGTTTTTCTCCTGTTGTCAGGATCTTGTTGTCACCACTAGCCATCATCTTCTCCTGTGAGTAGTTCTTTCGTGATCAGACTACAGCTGACTTTATGGTACTGGGAATGTCTGGGTGCGAAGCTACGATAGCTAGCGTAGAGCGACCATTGGGAGGGGTCGGGAGCCTCTATATCGATGATCAGCGTATCCAGATGCATCGCATCAAAAGTCTGCTTGCTGTAAGGGGTATGCTGCTGGCTGAAAAGCACCAGATCAGAGAGACGTATCTGCAATGTTGGATACTGTATAGAGAGATGTTCCAGTGTGATACTGTCCTCCAGATCGAGATATCTACCAAGCTGCATCGCAGGATTGGCAGCCTGGTTAAAACGGTAGTCATAGTCATGGGGTGGGAGTGGATGCTGCTCCTCCAGCCACTTCTCATCATAGCTACCCGCATAGTCCAACCTACTCTTCCATGCCTTGTAAATAAAGCCAAACCCGGCGGGGTAAGGCATGGATGCCTTGTCGGGATCTGCAAACGTAATGAGAGGCTCCTCACGCTGTGCCGGTGGAGTATGTTCATCATAAACCCCTCTACCTATAGGGTTGTAGGGATCTAGCGTCTCATAGTCGTAGGGATCCTCCTCTGTGGGTGTAGGATAGCCACCCCCATAGGCATACTCATAGCGTAGTGGGATGCTGACCGGACGATCGGTCACGCCATAAGGCGATGCTACACGCAGGGCACTGCGATGCCATACTCCCCCTGTGGCATCTGACACAGAAACCCTAGGTTCGATATAAGAGCGGTGAGCGGGGATATAGGCATGGGCATGGACGATGATATCGGTGGTAGGTTTGAACGTTACGAGATCACTTTCAAACTTTACAGAACTCTGTCCCAGCAGAGCATAGAAGCCCTCTTCATAAAAAAGCTCTCCCTGATCACTATGAAGCTTGAGACTGCATTGCCCCTCATCATCAACCTCGCAAGCGTACCTGACCCTGGCTACGGTTGTGACATGCCAATTCTCCTGTGCATCCACATTTTCCCATGCTATCGCAGGGAAAGGCGTATGATTCTCAAAGACCATTAGTTGATATCCACCAACTTGGAGTCGATTTCGATATGGTCTGCACCGGAGATGAGGATCTTTTTACCCTGCAGGATGATAGTACCGTCCTCATTGAGAATCAATGAACTTTTTCCTACGGTCAGCTCATACCGCTTGCCTGCGGTGATCTGCTTGTTGATCCCTACCTGCTCGGAGGAGCTTAGCCCTACCGTTTCGTTTTTGATGGCACCGACACTGACTTGATAGGCTGCACCGATCGTCAGTGCCTTTGCCATACCAATCGTCTCTGTTTTGAACATCCCCACCTTTTCATGCTGGTTCTTGCCTAATTTGAGAGACTGGTTGGAGCCTATCTTGACGCTTTCGTTTTTGCCTACAGACTCTTTGCGGTTGTGTCCGATATCAATCTTCTCATCATTGCCGACATCTTCGGTTCTGTTATGCCCTATAGATATTTTCTCATCATTTCCCACATTCTCTGTGCGGTCATGCCCTACAGTGGTACGTTCATCATGGTCTATGTTGTTGTCTGAGTCATTTTTGACATGCAGCAGGTGGTTTTTTTCTGCCTGCATATGCACCAGCTCATCTCCCCCTTTGTCCTCAAAGAGCAGGAGGTTGAAGTTGTCATTTCCCCCAGGCATAGACTGTGTCTTGATATAAGACTGGGTTTTTTGTGCGGGGAGGTCTTTGGGTATCTTGTTGTTACCGTTGTAGAGAGAGCCTATGGCTACAGGTCTATCCGGGTCGCCATTGAGGAAGTTGACGATCACCTCGGTGTTGACTCTTGGGATAAACTGAGAACCCCATCCGTCCCCTGCGGAGAAGTTAGTAAATCTGATATAACAGCTGGTAGGATACTTGTTATCAAAGTGGAAGATCACTCTAATGCGTCCTAGATTGTCTATATCAATGGTATTGGGTGTGGATTCGGTATCATGGCTCCCACTCGATACAATAGCAGTCACCGAGGAGGGAATAAGAGGTTTGGTAATATTGTAGTGAGGGATATAAACGGTATGTAGAGGGCTTGCTTCAAAACGACAGACAAATTGATATTGTTCCAGACTCGCTATGTCCTGTACCTCTTCATCCAGGGCATTAGGGAAGAGACCGGCTAGTGTGACTTTTGTCAGAACCACTTCGATACTGGTACGCTGTTTATGGTCAAAGAGCATGCCTCCATAGCCTGTCTCTGTCTCCAACAAGAGGCTCTCCCCCTCTATACGCTCACTATCACTATATTGTTTCAGTGCACTCTGCTTAATATGATTCTTCAGATCATTACTTCGGTTGACTTCCAGACGGTCTCTATGGGTCATCACCTCCAGATCATGGCGGAGCTGGGAAGTATGGCTATTGTCTGGGAAGCTTTGGGTGAGTGGCTTCTTCCCGGTAGTAGCAAGATACTCTTTGGAAGGGGACCTAAAGTCATAATAATCTTCTATAGCATAGGTAGGAGAAAACTGCTTAGAGAGTGTATAACTACATCTAAGCTCTTCTGTCAGCGGAGTATAGGTCTCATTGATATGGGAGAGCTTGACAGGATAAGGCTTTTGATCTGAAGGCATCCAGAGGCTTATACCTTCTTGTTCACAGAGCATCTGTATAAATGCCAAATCACTTTGCCCATACTGTGTGGTATACTCTCTTGTGACAAACTGATGGGGTGCAATGTTGGAGCTAAACTGTATCTGTAGTAGCGCCTTGTATCGATTCAAGATCTGCGCAATGATCTCATAGGTATTTTTATCCTGATATATCTCATAGCGTCTATTCTCTCCGAGATAGTAAAGCGGATGTACCACGGTAAGTGTATAGAGAGCATGTTTTCCTACAGGCTCTTCTTCCAAAGCACGGTAAACCCTGCCATGGATCTCTCTTTGTACGGAAGGGTCTTTTTCATCTTGGAGCAGAAGGGTTACCTCTGTATCTACCAAGGCTTCTACGGTATGTTTCTCCAGAGAGGTAAAGGTCACCTCATAGCGATAGGGCTCTCCTAATGTATGGGTACCTTGAAGCTTATAGAGGCTATAACTCCCATCACTGCTATGGCTGTCTACTGCTGTATGATGGAGCGTAATGCGTGGTTTAATCTTTTGTAAAGGTGTGTTATAGGTCATCTCTTCCCCTCCCCATGGTATGAAATTCTAATTATTGTAGTGGGTGGAGGCTTAAGCGGGGATTAAATGGGAGAAAGATACTCCTAAAGTAATGCTTGTTTTCCCATACGGGGCTTCCAGATAAACTGTGCTTTTTTATCTACATCTACCTCTAGCTTATGAAAGGTATTGACACTACAATATAGAGCAAAAAACTCATTGAGCACAGAAACAAGCAGATAGGCCTCTCCTAAAGTAGAAAACTTCTGAGGATCTAAAGAGAGTCTACTGATAATACCCCTAATGGGTAAGCCTTTGTAGATCATATCAGATGTTTCATATCGGATACTTCTTAGTCCCTCGAGGAGCACTTCTGTCTGTTTTTTCTGTACCATATCATTCACACCGATAAAATCATAGGTTTCAAGAATAGAACGAAGTGTCTCTATGTTGTCTAGTGCCAGATAGTTGAGAGACATATTAGAGATAATTCTCCATAAAAAGTCTCCACGCAATGGAGGAATATAGCTTTTAGAGGGTACGGTTATGTTGGCAAAAGAAAGTGCTGATACCGTTGAATGTGCACTTGACAAGGAGATATCTCCTATATGGAGTCTGGAAGGCAGATCTCTGTCTGTAATCTGTATATCCAGAGAGACTGTGACATCATTTTCATAAAATGCACCTATATGATCTGCCGCTGAACCAAAACGAATAAATGTTTTTGTTCTACTCTCATCTGCAGAGAGTTTTGTTCGTATATAATAATATTCGGCATTTTTCTTATTGTGGCTAAAAGATTCAAAAGGGATATATTTATAATATTTGTCTATACGACTATCCCACCCTTGAACTCTCTGTATACTATAGATTTCACTGTGTGTATAGTCTCTTCCTGATGCCCTGACTTCATACTCCTCATTGAGACCTTTGCGAATCGGTTCTGCTTCTGCATCGTAAAGATTAATAATGGGTGTACAGTAGAGTTGAAAATGCTCTTTTGAGAGAGTTTGCGTTATCTTCAATTTTCGACCCAGATGAAATTTTACTGTAAATGTTTGGTGTGTTTCTAATAGATTTTTAGAAAACCGTTTAAGGCTTTCTAATCCTGTTAAATCAAAAAAATGGAATTTATCTCGATAGCAAAAGTACTCTTGTAAGAGAAGATAGCCGGAAAAAACATTTTTGGGTTGTGGGAGTATATGTTCATCTTCTCCAAAACCTACAGGGTGTATCGCTGATGCAGGGAGTATCACTGTCTCTACTTCTCCCGGTAAAGTAATCTCTATCTCTTCTACATAGTTTCGCAAATAGAGATAAAGATTATCAGAAACATGTTCATGATTACCTATATATAGTCTTAGTTTATCAAGCGCCAATTTTTGTAAAGGAAGTTTAGAAGTGGTCTGAAATGTTAATTCTATGGTACTTCTCTCTCCATGTGCATGATAGTGTACTTCTGAAAGATCGAGAGGAAGTACCTCTGTTTCGTAACAGGTACGAAAGGTACAGGTTTCTGCACTCTCCGGGTGTAGACCTGTTACCTCTTCATGCTTAGGTACACATACAGGCTTGTCTGTATGTGAAAGTGCCTCATATTGCAAGATACTATAAGAAGGAAGAGGACGTAAATAATTGGGGAAAAGAAGCTGTGCCAAGGTGTGAGAGACTTCTGGCAGTTCTTCATGGATATACTGTCTTAAGCGTCCTGTAAGAAAGGCAAATCCCTCTAGAAGCCGTTCAACATCAGGATCCTGTCCCTTACGTGCTAAAAAGGAGGACAGGCCTGGGTTCTTCTCTGAAAACTCTGCACCCGATATGCGTAAAGCCTGAAGCTCTTGCGTATAATACTCATTAATCGTCATTTCTGTACCTCTATCATGCCGTCACCAACAATAAATGCTGTATATTCGACTTTGTGGCTTTGGTTGTTTGCACGCATATAACCTGTGATATGAATATGGATCTTGCTAAGGTTGTGAGCATCAGCAGACGCCTTTACTTTCACGTCAAAAAGTCTTGGTTCGTATTTTAAAATACTTAGAGAAAAGCTCTCACTGATAGTCATTAATGACTCTTCGAGACCAAGATTGATATCATTGAGCTCAGGCTTACCATAGTCCATGCATGCTTCTGCACTACCTACATTGGTAGTGAAGATATTAGCTAGGTTGTTTGCAATGGAGAGATACAATGCCTCCTCCTCATCCCGCTTTACATCCTGAAGCATGCCTGTTAACTTCTCAAATAAACTCCCTTCAAACATCCTAAAGACAGTCTCTTTTACTCTTTATCAAGTTTTCCTACCAAGGAGAGTTCAAAGTCTGCACCCATATACTTAAAGTGTGGTCTGAGGTTGATCTTGACTCGATACCAACCTGGATCGTTTGGTACATCAGTCACTTCAATACTGGCACCTTTAAATGGTCTTTGACTACGAATTTCTGCTGATGGATTTTCCTGGTCAGCAACATACTGTCTGATCCATTTATTTAGCTCAGCCTCTAGGTCTCCACGCTCTCTCCATGATCCAATGTACTCTCTCTGGATTACTTTAATATAGTGAGCCATACGTGTAGCGGCAAACAGATAAGGGAGTTGTGTCCCAAGCTTATAATTGAGTTCTGCTGCTTGTCCTTCCGGAGTATTGGGGAACTTCTTAGAGATTTGAGCAGAGTTTGCGGCAAAGAAAGCAGCGTTATCACTGCCCTTTCGCATGGTAAGTGGGATGAATCCCATTTCAGAGAGTTCATACTCTTTACGATCTGAGATAAGAACTTCTGTCGGGATCTTCATCTCGATATCTCCCATGCTTTCAAAGGTGTGTACAGGAAGGTTCTCTACTGTACCACCACCCTTTGGGCCAATGATATTGGTACACCAACGATGTTTTGCAAAACTATTGACTAACCTTGTGGCAAAGGCATAGGCAGTATTTCCCCATACATAGTTATCATGTTTTCCATCAATGGTTTCTACATAGTTAAACTTTTTGATGGGGTTGTCTTCTGGATCATAAGGAGGTCTCAAGAGAAAGCGTGGGAGTGTCAGTCCCACATACTTAGAGTCTTCATTTTCACGGAAGCCTCTCCAACCTGCAAACTGTGGTCCAGTATGTATATCTTCCATATCTTTAAGATTGGGTAGTTCTTCAAAAGAATCCAAGGCAAAAAACTTAGGACCGGCAGCTGCTATAAAAGGAGCATGGGACATTGCCGCAATAGCAGCAGCTTTATGTAGGAACTTAATATCTGCATTTCCTGGGGAAAACTCATAATCAGCAATAATAGCCCCTACTGGTTTCCCACCAAAC
The DNA here is from genome assembly GCA_033042655.1 of Cyathermia naticoides. Classification (NCBI taxonomy): domain Eukaryota; kingdom Metazoa; phylum Mollusca; class Gastropoda; order Neomphalida; family Neomphalidae; genus Cyathermia; species Cyathermia naticoides. The sequence continues at coordinate 6,894 of JAUTWP010168827.1, read as the reverse complement.
TGTCCATACCCTGAAGTATATACATGCTTGTAGAGTCCTGTTTGTGTCGTATCTGGATTATCATCAAAGTCCTCTTTGAGCTGTTCTTTGGTCACATTCAGTATCTCTATCGTGGTATTTTGCCTAAAGTCAGTTTGGCTTACTAGCGTATGCAGCCCTCTCCAGCGTGATTCAAGGCTTTGGAATGCTTCATTATGTAGAATTTCATCCATTTGGGCACTCATTTTTTGATCAATTTCAGCAATCATACTATTGACAACATCTTTATTGATGGTTTGACTATTCTCACTTTTTATCAGCTGCTTGATCAGTGCGCCTACCCCCATCTTGACCGCAGAGTAGCCCTCATCATTTTGTGTAAGTTTTGTCTCTGCGACAATCTGATCTAAGAGGTTACTCTCTCCCTCAGTAGTATGATTCTCTGTTTGTACTTGACTACTCATCTATGCATCTCCTTCTTCATTCAAGCCTAGTTCAGCCAATAGTTTTGCTGCTTCTTCCGGATTTTCTATAGCTCCAGCAATAGCTTTTCTAAATGCTGGAATATTCCCCAGAGGCCCTTTCAGTGAAAGAAGTGCCTCTCTGAGCTCTTGTAGTTTCTTAAGCTCATCCACCTGATCAATGATTTGTTCTGGTGAGAAGTCTTTCATGGCAGATATTTGAATAGACGTATTTAATGTGCTATCTTTATCATCTGATAACTTATTGGGAACAGATATATCCAGTGAAATATTTTGTTTTTGCAGTACATCATCAAAATTACTTTTATTGACGCTGATTGCTTTTTTCTCTTCTACGGTAGAAAACGCTTCATCAGGGTTAAAATCCCCAAGTACAAGCATTCTATAGGGTATCTCTATCTCTTCGCTTGTATCTCCTGTTGCCGGTTTATAGGTAACGTTAATACGCTCTTTTGGTGATTCTGATTGTTCTTTACTCATTTTCCCCTCCTTAATTTTGTAGGTCGATTACTTTTTGTACGTTGAGTATACTCAGTTTTTTATAAATTCTTTCTTTGCCATCAGTACCCAATTCTTGGGTCATAATTGGTTTGAGAAGTGTCTCATAGGTCATAATTGCTAATTCTGGCTGCCATTGATCTATGCGATATTGCTCTATCACACGCTCTAATTCTAGGAGTAATGCTAAAGCAAGACGCTTATCTCCAATCTCTAAAGCAAACTCTACATAGAGCAGCCTCCAGCGGAATCGAGCTTCTTCTCCCGATGCTTTTTGGTAGTGTTCTTCAAGTAAGGCAAGTGCATTTTGAGTATTTTGCTCGTGCTTAAGGGTCAATACCTCTTGAAAAATTTGTTGGTATGCTACCGCATTTCCGCCCTCATCACAAATAGAGAGTAGCTTGGTGTTTGCCCAGGCAAGCATTTTCCCAGAGATGAGCTGTCGATCAGCAATATAAGTTTCTATAAGTTTTTTTCTACGGTGCAATAGATAAAGGAGTAGTTTTTCCAGTTTCTCGGCATCTTCACTTTTCTCTAGTTTATACAGGAGCCGGGAAAGGAGATAATAGCCTTCCAGCCATGTCGGCCGAATCATCAGTTGCTCTTCCAGTGCCTTTAGTTGCACTAGCGTTACCGCACCATTTTCAGCCAATTGGCGTACAGCATTACATACATCTTCACTAGGAATAAAATCATCAGAAATAATTGTATGATCAGTAAGCATCTCTTCCAACAGTAACTCTCCCAAAGAAAAGAGTGTTTTGATCGCCAAATAGTCTGTAGGAGCCTGTTCCAGAAGCTGACGTATACTCTGCATATGGATATCATAAACCTTATCTATCTCATCATGGCTTAAAGGATCAAGTTCTTCAGTATCTATATAGGAACTTCCTGAAGAGGAGACAAACTGGGATAGTATCTCTTCCTCTTCCGAACGCCTTAATGCCTGTGTTTCCTCTTTTACTTTATCCGCTTGCCCTCTTCTCTCCTCTTCCTCTTTCTGCCACTCACTCTGTCGTTTCTCTTCTTCCTCTTTCTCTCTGATACTGCGTAACAGTGTATGGCATTTCTCTTTTATCGGCTTTAGCAATATAAATTCTTCTTCTACTGTAGACAATAATGCATTTTCAAGCAAAACAAAAATATCTAAAAGTTCTTGAATGTTCTCTTTGGAGTAGCGATCTAGTGCAGGAAGTATGCGTGGTTCAAATATCTTATTGATCCATTCTAGGATTTTTATTTTACGTCTGGGCATCTTGGGAAAAAGTGCATCTTGATACTTTTCTATCAGGGAGACATAGAGATGAAAGTTCTCTAAAAAAGTCCTGGGACCATGAAGTTGCCATTGTCCATATAGCCAAAATGAAGCGATTTTCAAATCTTTGCTTTTTTCAGAAAGTAATGACTCACAACGAGAAACAAGAAAAGACCAATCTACCTTATTCTCACTAGCAATATTAAAGCTTTTTTCTATTTCCACCTCAATTTCCATATATTCATCATGATCTTTATATGCTTCACCTGCGGGTGAAGCAGATGAAATAGGCTCCAGAATAGACATATATCCCCCCCTGATTAAACTGATCGCATTGTAGCTAAAGTTACCATTCATTTTTCTGATAAGCGGGAAGAGACACTCGTAAAATAATTATCGTACTTTATGGTTTGCTCTTCCCCCTGTGATACCGTACTTATGATTGAGTGTTTGCGCTGAAGAATAGATATCTTGACTATCCAAATAATCATTTTTTTTAATTGTATAGCCCACGGGAACATAAAATCCATTTAATCGATAGCTTCCAAAACGGATAGGATAGGCAGAAAATTTAAGACGATTACTTTGATTTCCTCCCAAAATGATATATCTCCCGGACTTCGTTTTCCCAAAAAGATACCCTACATGGCCGTGTGCTTTGTTTTTCATATTGGTATATACAGTGATGGCACCAAAGATGGGAGAGTCTATCTTGCGATATAATTTATTTTTAAAATACCGAAATGATTGAGATGCCATTCGCCCAGAGGAGTGAATTTTGTATCCCGACTTATCAAGTGTCCAGCAAATATAGGCAGCACACCATGATCCTTCTTTATTGTCATTTGGAGCTGTAGTGATACCACTACTCCCTTTTGCAAAGCGAATATATTTATAGGAGAGATCCAGCATAGGCAGTACGTTCTCTGCACTTCCCTTTCCTCTTATGGCTTCGGCTATTGCCAAATCCATCCAAGGTGTACGATGGAATTTGGGTGTCTTGGCTATTTTATTAGTATGTGCAGATTGTTGTGTGGACCCAATGGGAGTAATTGTTTTTAGTACTGGCTTGGGGAATCCTATATCTACATAATATTTCCCTATACCTGTAGTCAATATCTTTTTAGAAGAGAGGGAAGGCTGTATCTGCGCATAGATGTTATGCATTACCTTTTTACCAATATTATCGGATGCGATAAGGTAGTATTCTGCATAACAAAATGCGCCTTTACATAAAATACCAGGCGTCTTTGAGAGTAGAGACTTCATCTTTGCAGGATAAGGACGCAAATAAGGTTTCAGTATTTTTTGATAGCGCTCTGTAGAAAATAGAAATAGAATATCTATGGTTCCTTTTCGTAAACTTTCCAGTGATCTATATGCATCACTAGTAAGCAGATGTACTGCGTAGCGCATTTTATAGGTACCCAATATTTTTTTAAGATATATATTGCCATAATTACCAAGCTTCCCAATAGAGACGCGTCTATCTCGCAGATCATCGATCGTATGGATATCTAGATTCTTTTTCACTGCGAAGTAGAGAGAGGAGTATCCTTTTAATTTCCCTATGATGTGATATGCCCACTCCGGATGATTCTGGCTCTCTTTATAAAATGGGTACAGGAGGTCTGAACGGACGATAGCCAGTTTACTCTCTCCATTTTTATACGCATCTAGCAGATCTTCTTCTGTCTCATAGACAGAGGAGCGTATACTAGCATAAGAAAGTTTTTCTCTGAGAAAATACTCTGCACTATGAGGAGATACAGCTAGTAATACTTTTGCAGGCAACATCAAAGGGATAAGGAACCACAAAAATAGAAAAGTATAGATAGGCACTTACTTCACCTCAAAAGAGAATACTGTTTTAAGTGTCTCATTTTTATCTGCCGATAGCATGACCTCAAACTCCAATATTCCGGTATAGGTACGTTTTTCAAATGCTCTATAATAGGTAGACTCCAGAAAGAAGGGAAATGTCCCATTTTGGTCACCTGAGATCTTCTGTATGATCTCACTATTTTGTAATTGAACAATCTCTTCAAAATTATTCTGATCTAACGTAATGCGCTTTAAAATAACCCACATGGTTTTATCTGTAAAGTTCTGAAATTTTAGTTCCGTTACTGAGGGATAAGATATATAAAATATGCCCTTCGGTATAACGGCATAGCTCTTTAACGGTTTCGCTATAAGGGCTGTATCTTTTGCACTTTTATTTCTATCCACAGGGGAAAGATGTTTTTCATTCACTTGAAAATAGGGTAAAATCAGTGAACATGTTTCTTCATTGATGATGGAGCGATTACACCATTGATGACAGTGCTCACTGGTAAAGACATCTATCTGTTCTATCGTATCTTTTGCCAGAGCAATACAGCCCTTCTCTAGCCTATGACAAAGTGACTCAGTCTGCTCGTAATAGGCGATACGTTCTTTCTCTTTAGGGAATAACCATGCAGCAGCAGAGTCATTGCATAGAAATAGGTATCCTGAGAACAAGAAGATGGTGAACATACCAATAAGTAGAAAAAGGAGTGATAGTTTATCGTATGCAATAAAGTTTTGCAGTCTTTGAAGAGGCCTGCTCCCAGAATCCCATGATGTTTTAGTTGTTTTTTTATCTACTAAAGAAGCTGGGGATACGGTAGAAATAGTCCGGAGAGGCTTTTCCTGTAGTGAGCTATGTGGGAATTGAGAAGAAGAAATATCCAGATCAGGGCAATAGCGATGTTTCATCTCTTTGTGTGCTGCTGTATAGGTAGTATAAAATTTAGATTCTGCCTCTGGAGAAGTGGCTAAAAATTCACAAGACACCTCAATAGCGTCAACTAACTGTTTTTCCTGTAAAACCTCAATACGATAGGTAAATCCTTTCGTACTGGTTATCACTTGGTAAGGGGTGTCTTTATGTTGACACACCTCACTTAATATGGTGTTGAAGTAATTGATTGTCTCCAACTACGCCTCCTCATGCTTTGATAAGTTTTGTATCATAGGATGATACAAATCAAGCATGCATCCTTTTTTACCCAATTGGATCTTCTCTTCTCCAGTAACATATTTCTTGGTATGCTTCTCCATTTTGATACTATCAATATAGGTACCCATGCTACTTAGATCCTCCAAAAAGAAACCCTCCTTGTAGGGGGTTATTCTTAGATGTATACGAGAAACAGTTTTGTCTTTTTCGCAAAGTATAATATCATTGCCACTTTCTGATCCTCTCCCTACTTGTACGCCCATTAAAGGCGAATCAACACTAAGGAGGAGTGTTGCATACTCCTCTTGATCTTCACCCTCCGAAATCAGCATATCAGAGGGAAGCCCCTCAAGTGTAACAGCACTTTGTAATTTTTCTTGATCTAGGTTTATATCAGGTGCCTTTTTAGATAAAAGTACAGCAACAAGTACCCGAAGAAGCTCAAAAACACGATAGTAAAAATCTCCCTCTCTTTCATTTTCAAATTGATAGAAGGATACTTTATACTGCCTTCGGTCTTCCGTTACAAGCCGCTTTAAATCGGCTAAATACAGTATACATTTTGTATTCAAACCCTCTCGAGGAATTTCTTCAAAGAGTGTGGTCAAATCCATATATTTTTGATACAGTTGGTAATGGGTAAGATTCCCATATTTTATTTCAGAAGCGAATAAAAAGCATACCGCTGCCAAAGGAGACCAAGCTATCTCATTGCTCTCTCTCATCTTTTCTTGCATAGCAGAAGAAAGGTCTCTCAATAGGACAGTAAATATCTCTTTCTCTGCCATAGAGGATACTTCTCTGTATGGTAGGGTTCGTGGGATATTCCTCATATCTATTTCATTGGCAGAAGGGGCAAAAGCATTGAGAGGAGTGCGTATCATACTTCCACCTTTTGCATTGACCGCGTCATAATCTATCCTAACCTCTCCCAGCATAACTGCGTCTTCTTTTTCCGAGCTAATAAAGAAAATCATATTATTTTCTAATTCACAATACTTTAGCATATTTTTATGGCGTGGATGTTTTTGTGATACTTTTTGAGATAGATAGAAATAGTAGGTACTGTGATTTTCAAAGTTGGTTACACTCATATCTTCAAGTACCCTATGTGCATTCTTTTGTAGATCAAGATAGTTTCCAGAAAAATCCACTGCTGCACCACTGAGTAAATACAAGTGATGATCTATAATAGCTAGCTCTAATGATTGTCTAAAATAGGGAATAACCCCTATTCTCTCTATAGAATGCATGATGTGATCTTTCATCTCCCTCTCCTCATATGAGAATATCGATTCAAATAATGCCACACTTTTAATGGTTTTAAGATAAATCTATCTCCCGATCACTATTTTAATGCCTCATTCATTACAAATTGGATATGATAATCGAATTCCATAAAATGCCTTTACTTTTAAGTATTTATCAGGTGCTTGATTATCCTGATAAAGAGGGATATGGAAAAAATTCTAATTATTTACATTATGAATAATTACTCATGGGGGGATCATGAAGATAGAACTCAAAAAACTCATAGGCAATTTAGACCCGACTGCAAAGTCTTACTTGGAGAGTGCAGTACAGCACACCATCACACGTGGTGGCAGTGAAATACTCATAGAAGACATCCTCTCTGTGATGTTACAAAATGAAGAGAGTATGTTGAACAAACTACTCCAACAGTATGAGATAGA
>JAUTWP010168816.1:0-10409 GCA_033042655.1 Cyathermia naticoides | reverse complement strand
ACGTTGTCGACCATCAGGTGTGAATCCAGGCTATTATTTGTGTGCGAGTGTGCTCAGGGTCGGTGTTAACGTTGTCGACCATCAGGTGTGAATCCAGGCTATTATTTGTGTGCGAGTGTGCTCAGGGTCGGTGTTAACGTTGTCGGTGCATGCCTTACCATGCAAGTACAAACAATACTGGCCATTACCGCGAGATGTCTCGATCACTCTATTTGATATCCTGGTTTCAATCCCGATCATTGTGTTAAGAGTTATTTTTTAAATTAACAACGCCACAGCACAAACAATAAGATGGAGTATTGGGTGTCCGCATTTTCTATTCTCGTATTATAGTGTGCGTTTATTTAATGTATAAAACTTTTATTGTACCTTTTGAGTGGACCCTTTTATGTTGGACGTTTTTTCGGTAGTAACTTTAGACCCAGTAGGCCTACATCACTGTTGAAGAACATCAGCTAACAAAAATCATTTTGTCGGAGTTGGACGGGTGCACTAAACGTTCGATATCGCCAGGTCTACCATTGGTGGTATACATGAGAGTGATTATTATCGACCTATTAGAGCCAGAAGGTGCTAACTCCACTTTTAGTCAAAATTGAGTTAAATGCATTAATATGACTCTTAGGCAGTATTTTGTCTTGTGTTAAATTATCTAAGCTTACTTGAGAATATTCTATTAGATATTACAAATTCCAAAAGGTGCTATGCACCAAGTTTTTTCAAATTAAGGTGCCTGCCAGAAGGTGATACTTATTATCTTACAAAATAATTATCATATAACTACATATTCCCAACAAGTAGATCATTGAACACTTACAGGATGCTACAACTATGTTGAAAGTGTATGCTGATTAACTAAACTGACACATTGATAGTGAACTGATTTTTTTAATTATCGATGCAATCTTTAAATGCTGATTTCTCAGAATCACAAAATATCAAGATAGCACCTTCTGGCACTAGGTCGAATATTTGCTAGATTTTACTTATTTTCTGTTTGGAGCTCACACGAGGTCGTTGCGCCGAACAGTCAAACCTCCTCGGTTGAGAGTATTCTCTTTTATTATTATCGCATTACAAAAATGGAAAGAAGCCAGTAGCAGTGGAGGACCCAGAAAATCCATTTAGGGGGCCACCAATGACGAGCCTAAGTGCTACAAACGTTCCCGAAAATATTTCCAATGTAAAAATAGAAATATTTAAGGGGGAAGGCGGATCTTTTATATCCTTCATCATAAAGGGCTTACATTAATTGTCCAGCATCGGTTGATGAAAGAGTTTTATACTTCGGTATTGAGCCTAGCAGCACTTATTCCATACAGTCGAACCTAACCCTTTTTATATGAGACAATGGATAATATTATGACAATTTTTCTCGTATGACATTTTTACTTAAAAATATCGGGAGGGGGGCAAACAATAAAAGTCCTGAACTTTAAGGATTAATAATTTTGTAACTAACCAATGTATTGCTATGCAATTTCACTCAAGTCAAATTCACGGTGTTGTTAACATGACCTAAAAGTCCCTATGTCATATAATTTTTCTGGAGTCTGATAATTAGAAACAGACGTAAATAATGCAATGGCAGAAAGTCATCATTTACGATACAGACAAGATACACCTGCGATGTCATGGATGACACCTATCGATCAATTGTCATCAGAAGGTTCTAGTATGTCTTGCACCTGCCTGGTGTTAGCCTTTACAGTCTATATCTAAATGGGATGGGAGCTTTATGTTTGATTTCTTGAGGTCTTATTATGGAACGTAAACAGAGGGATAAAACAATTATTTCAACACATTATTGCTTCCTCCGCGTAATCATTTTAATCAGTATTTGTTTCTGAATTTGCGGTTCTTGGCCTTCAACTGCCTAATTTTTACTAGTAGAACCTTTTTATCAGGGAATACCCTCATAATGCTCGCACCACGCCAGCAATTTTCCTTGACACATGTTTCAATAATTATTTTATCCCTCTGAATAAGTATAATAACATGACCTTAAGAAATCAAACATCAAGCTCCAAATCTATTCAGAAGAAGACTGGAAAGGTTAACACCACATAGGTGCCAGACTACACACATTCTGTTAACATTTGATTAAAAGGTGCTACCCATCACACCGCAAATGTATCTTGTTAGTTTCAGAAATGACAACCAGATTCTGCCATTTAATTTTTTAACATTTGTATTTAATTATCCGACTGCAAAAAAAGTATATAACGTATGGACTTGAAAATTTAAGGATATGTTAAAGCCATCCTTGATTTGACTTGTGCGACACTTCATAGCAATATGTTGGTTAGTTGCAAAGTTATTAACCCTTCAATGTGGGGACGTTTTTATTTTTTGGGCCACCCGATATATTAAAAATATTATTATATGTAAAATAGAAAAATCAGACTCTTCGCTATACTGGTCATAATATTGAAAGGCTTGCTACTACCAATGAATTAATTTTATTAGTGGTGGTTTTTTTTCATTACATTAGCAGAAATGTAAATTGGTCCGTTGCTTCCAGTTGTTAAATAAAAATTGCGTTTTGCATCTAGAAATGTTCTAACCTCCGACATTGCTAACACAAGAATGTTGCGCAGGAAAACGTTTAAGTTCTTTCTACCATTTATAAAAATATCGAAACCAAAATTGTTTACATGTTTTTACGACCGCCCACCTAAGGTTTTAAATGGAAAACTTACAATAACATAATGACTTGATATTAATAACATGTTGAAGTAATCACAAGCTGATATGCTATAAGTATTTATACTTGTTGCCGGACATTGCCCTGTTATTATTTGACACCCGCGTATAAGAACTGTCTGCCAAAAAAGCGGGAAACTACTTAATGACGTCTGCTTGTTGTACGACACCTGAATACGCTGTTTTGCTTTCACAGCACAATTATTTTCTTAAAATAGCGCATGATGCAAATCATGTAATATGTAAATAAGTCAATCTGCTAACATCAGAATCAAACTAGTCAAAAGATAGTTAAATAGCATTAATCTAATTACACTGGGTATTTTATATGATGAACTAACATCAGAATCAAACTAGTCAAAAGATAGTTAAATAACATTAATCTAACTACACTGGGTATTTTATATGATGAACTAACATCAGAATCAAACTAGTCAAAAGATAGTTAAATAACAGTAATCTAACTACACTGGGTATTTTATATGATAAACTATATACAGTCCGGTGTTTTTGTTCATCATTTAAAAATTAAGAAATAATCTTCCTTAACAACATTTCATAATTATTTCGGCAGAAAACAAATAAATATTTATAAAATATTAATAGAAATAATAGAAAAAACATTTATTCATTCGTGCATTCATTCATGCATTATTATGAAGTCCAATAGCCAATGATATGATGAAAATGAATGAGCTCTAGTGGCGTCATTAAATGAAACAAACTTTACATTTCATTCATTCATTTATTCATAGTTATAATCGAAATAAGTAAAATAAATTGAAGTAAAAATGTTTTATCCTTCATACATATCTGATTGTTATATAATTATTACAAATTACATTTTGGCTTATTTTTGTGTTTTATTAAAGTAAAATTTGATATGTATTGCAGGTCTTTGCAGCACCCAACACACAACGTAGTACAGTATACCCTATGCTGTCCAATGACTACGAGTTGACACCATCAATGAAAGTGTCCGGGGAAAGCGGCTTAGATGAGGAAATGTATCAGAATTATGAAACGGACCATTCCAATTCGGTTTCTGGAGAAAAGGATATTGGAGAGACAACATTATTTGACGACTTATCTCATAACAAACTCGTAGAAACCGTGAGCATGAAAGCACACATCATCGGGGTAGAGGATCATTCAATCTCTGGTGAATCTGATTTGAGAGATAAGACGTATGTAACATCGCTCGTGGGTCTCAATAGCAAATTAGAGGAAACTAGTTCTATACTGTTTCCTACTGACCACTCAAAGTTGGATGACAAAGATGCAACGAGTTTAACCAATACCCACAGTCAGAATTTACCTTCCACACATTTAAATGATGCTGATGACAGTTCTGATTCCTCTCAGTCTTCCGGAATTGAAATATCAGAATTTTATAGAAATAGAAAACGTACCTCACCATTCATTCCACGAGGTGCATATGTACATACAACTGCACAACAAAACACTATAGTAAACGAATTTAGAATTACAACCATGTCTGACGTGACAGATACTGACAGACCAACGCCAAAGACAAACACACAAGTCCCAATCGTTAATGAATACCAACCGACATTTTCAGTAATAACTGATGAATCATCAACAGATGAATCTTTTGTTGACAATCCTCGAGAACATTCAGTCAATGATCACCTGTTTTCAACAATTAAACAAAATGATGTAACGCTACCAAAAGACGTATGGCAAACACAGCATTCACACAATATTAGCTCCTCCGAACCACCCATAGCTCCAAACAAAACAACGAAGGTAAAAACTAAACTGCAACCAGAAGATGAACCCACACTTAAAGTTCAAACAACAACGCCATCATCAAGCATCCCTTCATCACGTTTCTCGTTAGTGTCTCCAACACTAAGAGACTTAATTAATTCAAACACTGATCGTTTAACTTCGATTAAATATCCCACGAAATCACGTTCATCTTCTTCAAACTCTAAAGCAACTGTTCCTTCTACGTTGACTTCTGTTTCGTTTTCTTCAAGTGATCAGCCCACTTCTTCTGATGATCAACCATCTACAATAGAAAGTAAAGGTATAAAGATCTTTAACGATTACGAAACAACTACAATACAAATGAATGGTTCAAAAGTATCTTCTGATAACCAAACATTTTCAACTCAAAGGAATGACTTATCGACTTCTTCAGAATACGAAACCTCTTCATCTGATGTAACATATCTAGAGAAATCGTCTAATTACGAAACTACTACAACTCCAATAAGTGGGGTAGATACCTCAGATTACAAACCAAGTACAACGCAACAGATTTTGCTAAATGCTTCTACAGATAAGCACACTTTCTCGTCTGAATTTGGTCAAAACACTGACAAAATGCCTACAACACTAGATAGTGTTAAATCTACTTATAACAAAATGACAGATTACATGGCCTCTACAATGCCACATAAAGAAATAAAGACATCGTTCGATCAACAAATCTTTACAACTCACCTCAGTGGTCTAAAGACGTCTAATGATCACACATTGCACAATCAAGCGCCTACAACTGAAACCAGTAGCGTGCAAACATCGTTAGATGATCAAACGCCTACAGATAATGTTAATACTGGAAAGACTTCAGTTTACCAAGCCCCGACTACAACTGAAATAAAAGATTCAAAGACGTCTTCTGGTTACAAAAAGTCGACTACTGAAACCAATTATGTAAAGACTTCATCAGATTTCCAAATATTTACTACTAAAACAAATGCTCTAAACACTTTGTCTGATGACCGGATTTCAACGCAAATGAAAGATATAGAAACGTCTTCAGAATACCAAACCACCACTGACCATTACACAATACGCCCGACCACAGATGATAATGTGACTTCTGGGAGTGACGATGCTCTTTTCTCAGATTCAACTCCAGTGATGTCAACCTCGAAGGAAAGCGAATCCAGCCATGACACCTCGACAACACACCAGAAGACAACAGAGAAGATGGTTACTGATTTACCTACTACACATGTAAGAAGTACAACAACTAGAACCACAGAAGATACAGCGACTGCATCTACAGCATCCACATCAACAAAGACGCCTATGTCTACGGGTATGAACAGTCGAACCTGGTATAAAACCATTAACAAAAATCACATGGGAAATATGTGCCTGAGAGAGAATGCACACACACACACACACACACACACACACACACACACACACACACACACACACACACACACACACACACACACACACATAAAAAAATATACATACACATACACACATGCATATACACATACACACACATAGACACACATACATTCACACACTTACATACAAACATACACATGCACACACATACATACATGCATCTACACACATACACATGTACACACATACATACATGCACACATACATACAAACAAACACATGCACACACATACATATATACACATACACACATACATACAGAAACACAATTACACACACATTCTAAACATAAGATTCAGATACATAATAATTATATAGATGAAAATTAATTCTTCTTTCTCATATCAGAAACAAAATAGAGAGGGGGACTAATTTTAACGTAGTCTTTGTTGAAGTTAAGATGTTTTCTTACAGCTTCCAGACGTTCGACCACTGACGAGAGAGCACCAACTATTTTAACAACACCAAGAATACAGACAACAGATACAACACTGACAACTGGTCACGAAATAACTTCAACTTCAACGGCCTATCTGCCGACGTCGACAACCGTGAAATGCACAGATAATGAATTTATGCATAATTTCAAGTGTGTTGCAGGTGTGTAGATAGTAAAATAAAGTTTGTTTTATTTAACGACGCCACTAGATCACATTGATTTTTATCTTATTAGCCGCTATTGGACGTCATTCATACATTTCTAAATTTGTTTTAGTTGAGTAGCTGATTTAAATATATTTCTTGATAAAATATATGTTGTTTTATGCATAGTGTGGCATAGTCACTATTCACTGAACAGTAGATGAACCTATTAAAATCGTTTTAAATTAATATTTGTAAATTTGTTTGTTAGTAGTGGATTTAAAGATATTTCTTGATAAAATTATTATAATTAAATTGTTTTTGCACATGGTGTCACTGTTCATTGAACAGTTGAGCCTATTAAAACCACTTCTCGTTATATTACTGATAATCTTGTATTTATTAACATAGTTGAAGAATTGGCTCCTTGGAATGTTACTGTGAAAATGACAGAAAAGAAAAGATATGAAGTGAAGTGGGACATTTCAAACATTGCATCAGAGGTCTTCACCAATTACATGGTAATTTGGAGGAATACAACGTCATCGTACAACAGTACGTCATCTGTGTGTAACGACACTCAGTGTACTCAAATCATCAAGCATACTCCACCTGGTACAGTTTGGAATGTCAGCGTCATTGCCCAGACGTCATTTGGATACTCCATGGGCGCCAGCGTAATACTGTGGACCGGTAAGTACAGCAAAGTGGTTGTAACTAACATCTCTGTAAGAAAAGTAAAGTATGTTTTTTTAATAAAAGTTTAACGACAGCACTACAGCACATTGATTTTTCTCTTATCAGCGGCTATTGGACGTCATTCATATGATGATTTTGACACATTTTAGAGGAAAACCGCTGCCGCCACCTAGGCTACTCTTTTTTGATAAGCAGCAAAGGATATTTTATATGCACTTTCCCATAGACAGGACAGCACATACCACTGCCTTTGTTGAACCAGTTGTGGAGCACTGTTTGGAACCGAAAATAGCCCAAATTGCAGATGGTTTCACTGAGAAGCATCGATCCCACGACCGACCGCTTCCAAGGCGTATACGCTTCCGACTGAGCTACATCCCGCTCCTCTCTGTAAGAAGCATAACACATTTAGTTGATAACTCAATTCAGTTTATAAAAAAGTATTTGTAGTAAATTATATGTAATTCTGTATTAAAAAGGAATTAATTTCTTTGGTGTTTTTCTTCTAATTTTAGAATTTAAAATGGCTAAATACGTGGCAGTCTTCACAGACATTGTATAACACAAACAATTCACATCTAGATTAGTCCATCTATTCTAAAGGTCTAGAAGTCTGTTACTCTGGACATTAGGATTAACCTTAGCGGACATTTTGTGTAATATGATTTTGGAGTAACTAAGTTTCAGAATATAGACGTACGACAGTTTGTAAAAAACTTTAAATTTCAGATCCAAGTGAGCCCACTGACACTTCAGTTCGAGGACTGAATGAAACGTGTTTAACGATCAGTTGGCAACAAGGTATTGGGTGTGCAGAAAGGTTTCTTATCCGTGTGATGTCATCAGCTGGGAGTATATATCACAAGGTACAGGATAGATGTGATATTCATAGACGAGGCTACACAATGAATGCCTGTGGATTGAAACCAAGCTCGGTTTATAACATCTCAATAAGTTCAGTTAATGGTCCTAGTCTCAGCAAAGAAGTGATGAAGTACGGAGTTACACGTATGTTGACATCTATTTTTATTTTTTGCTTTGTTGGTGGTTTTTATTATATTTTTCATTCAGTCAAGACAGATGACTCTTTGATTAGGCCATCTTGTTCTAGAATATTTGGTAATTTAAGAGAACGGTCACTGCTTAATATAAGTCATATTATGATACATTACCAAGGGAATTAAATGGGTGGCTGGTTCATACAGGTCATACCATACACATGAACTCATTTTAAAGAACGTATGTGTCTTAAAACAGGTGACCCTTTCGTGCAGATCATATTGTATTGAATTAGCAGATTAGAGAATATGTAGTGACTTCTTATGATAGGCGATTGCATAATGTATGTGATATTAAATGTCCATGTTTAGGCAGACAGACGAATTGTTTATGAATAATGAATGATATTTACGAAATTTTACCAGTACTTATTTGGGCTTGAATTCCCTGAAAATATACTGTACATTCAATTGATTATATTGATGAGTTGGTGTACAATGAAGATTGATCACAAAATTCTACCCTATTTCAAAAACTAAATATTGCTTATTAATACAGATCACATTGAATAAATACATGTAATAGATAGATAGAGGATGACAGTACTGGTTCTTTGGTTATATTTATTTTCGTGCGTACATCCAATTAAGGTTCAAACATGATGTTACGGGCACACAGCTGAAGTTCCTGATCTGTCCAGGACAGATATTAATCTTAGTAGAAGAGAGGAAACCCGCTATAGCCAGAGTAGTGTGGCTACTATACAGGGACAGCACTGTGCTATCTAAACATATAATAGGGCCGAAATTACGAAGCGTGTTTTTCTCTTACACGCGTGTAACTACATACACTTACAATGCTTAAACGCGTGCGTTTAATCAAAACAGACTTCGTAATGTCGGACCATAATTGTTTAATAGACACTCGTGGAAGTTTTACTATCAAGGACAAATGTACACATTTTAAATGTTTATGTCAGATACATCAAAATGGTATGCATTGTCAAAAAGGGGGAGAGTCTGCCCACGACTGTGTCGTTCATGACTTTTGATGATGGTATAATCTTTGCAGTCCCTGCTCCAGTGAGAGATCTTAAGGTGCTGGCCAATGAGACCATCATACTTGCACAGTGGAAATACAGACAGGGGACAGTGAAGGTTGAATTCAACATCACCATTCTTACTGGAAAACAGAATATATTGATAAAAACCACAGACAATCGTTTCACTCAAGGCGGGCTGGAACCAGGTATGAATTATGTAGATAGATTTAGTTATATATGTATACAATCACTCGATGTGTGTAAATTAGCAGACTATAATTATTACCCATACAAACCATGATTATGTATTCGTCTTGCTTGAATCTTTGTAGTTTCTCTAATAATGGACTTCACATTGGAGTTCACAATAGTAGTGAAGGAATACACCAAAGCACCAAAGTTGGTGTGTAAAATGTCATAAAAGCACAAACTTGGTGTGTAAAACGTCATAACAAAACAACATTGGTATGTATAACGTCAGAACAGCACAACAATGGTGTGTAAAACATCATAGCAACACAACATTGGTGTGTAAAACGTCATAACAGCACAACATTTGTGTGTAAAACGTCGCATTTTAGGATACATCAGTGTCAGCACGTATGAGTTGTGTGCTAATGCTAATTTTGTACTTGATTAGATTTTCCCACATACACATATCTTTAATGAACGTACTTAGTTATAGTATAAATAGCAGAGTAGGCGTGTCAACTTCTAAAGTGTGTTTTCATCAAGTATGTGTCATATAGACATGCCATTCTGGGTTATTCTTTATACTTGATAAACTACGAGTCTAAAAATATACATGTGATAAACAGTGAAAGAAAAACATGTTTGTTTAAAGTGGGAGTGTCTTTTTTTTAAATATTTAACCATTTAGAATATATCTTCTACGTTTGTTTGATGCGCACCATGCTCCATTCTTCGAACGCACCGATTTGCTGTATCGTAATTAGATCACGCGAAATACACTATAAATCGCCGAGGCGACTCGCCAGCTGTCCACCATCGTTAACTCGTAGTGCTATTCACGTGACCTAAATATGGTACAGCAGTTCGTTGGGTCAGAAAAACGAAGCGTGGTGCGCATCAAACAAACGTACAAGATGTATTCTAAATGGTTACCCAGCTGCAGTCTGGGCTATTTTCCGTTCCAACCAGTGGTCCACAACTGGTTCATCAAAGGCCGTGGTATGTA
>JAUTWP010168805.1:0-10411 GCA_033042655.1 Cyathermia naticoides | reverse complement strand
AAGCTGAGTTGTGTGCCCATGACAGCGTGCTTGAACCTTAATTGGATGTAAGCACGAAAATAAATATAACTAACTAATAAGTCCAATATATCCAAATGCCATTAATTAATTATATGCAATAATTTAAAAAATGTTTCTGTTGAGGTTTGTCCCCAGAACCCTTAGATTCTGGATTACGCAGCTGATTTCTTGTTAATTATGCCTTGCATGGCTACTTGACTGGCTGCCTCCTATTTAATAATGTGTAGACGTAATCAGCCGATAAGAGAGATGGCAGCTGTTGTCGGAATATTCATATTGCATTAGAGGAATATTAAATTCTGTAATGTTAATTCATAACACACATGAAGGTTTAGTAAAAAAAAATCCTTTTTGTAATTAAAAATGATGGGTAAAAAAAGGTCTCACTTGACTATAATTTATATTTGACAAGAAAACAATAACACACTACACAAAGATGGCAAAGTCTTATTTGGAGAGCATGCTAATACAAGGTTTAAGGTCAGGTCATGGTGTTTAACGTCTACGTTCAGAGCCAGGCAATTCTAGTAGACGCCTCTCCCGAACTTCTTTTTATTACTCCACTTTGGACGAGAGTTACTAGCAGACGCAATCAGTCACATCTTTTGATGTAATGACGTCTGGCCATCTGACCAACACAGTGATGGCAGAGAACCTATTAAAATAAAGAAGTAACCAAACTGAGAACTGCTATAAAACAGATGGAACACGACACAACAGCACGTGAATCAGTATATCCCATCTTTGACATATTTTATTAATGCGAAATGTTTACCCAACTGCATTTTAAAAAGCGCGTGTGTTTTCCTTACTTACATATATCGTTCCCCGCCTACGCCACTCGGTAAACAACCATGATTATCTACATGTAAAACAGAGGAATAACGCTTTTAATATCAAATCGATAAGTAAAATTTGGATTACATTATATTTGTATGTGACTTAAATCTTCTTCTTCGTCGAACGCTCAGACAGGGACACAAGTGGCTGGAACAAATGCCGTTGTTTTTTGAAGGTTCTCCATGGGTCCAAAGAGTTTCTCCTTTAGGGGAATATTTGAGGGCCAGACTGCTTTCCTCTGTTCTTGGTATGTGGGACAATGTTGCAGAAAGTGGTCCACAGTCATGGGGGCCGTGTCACAGTGGCATGTTCCAGTGTCTCCCACCCGGAATTTTCTGTAAATGTGATGGTTAAGACTACAGTGGCCTGTTCTCAATCGCATCATCATCACCGGGTCTTATCTTGAAAGTTGGTAATAGCTTTGTGACTTAAATAAACAAAACAATTGATTTATTCAGAAATGCACGCCATGAGAACAAATCAAACCAGAAACATATAATTTTATTCTAAATGGCTGACTACAAAACAATATCAAAATTGCGGCTTTAATAATCAATTATTAGGTGTCAACATAAGTAATGACTTTGCAATGACACTAGGTTCAAACAAGACCACGTACAACCAATCTGGATTACTGAGGTGAATCGATCCTATGATCTCTCACATCCCAGACAGATGTTCTAGCACAGAGTTAAGTATCACTCTCAGTAATAACAAAAAAATTATCATTTGAAGTTGCTGTTTTGCACTTTTGTTCTTTCCGTTACAAACCAATTAGAACATCGAACCAATTTTTCAAATACATCCTCTATACTTTGCTCATTATTTCAAGCATGAGATAATGCACGGGACCATAATGGACGAGATGAAAATGGACGAAAGCAACAGGTGCTTCCTCTCCCATGGAAACTTAACGCGTATCCAGATGCTTTGGTGACCCATCTTTCCTCTAATTACATTAAAACATGCCCCGTTGTCCCACCAGACAGAGCCACAGGAAAGACATTAACCTAAGCCACATAATAGCCAACATGTGTCTTTTCAAGACGCGGTCATAAAAGCACGTCAGTCACATTTACTTTGATTAAAGATTTTTCTTTTTTGAGATATGTCATTTCCTATGTCCGGTAGATCCATGAATACACGCTAGACTAGAGCCGGTACATACCCTGACTTCCGTGTTGCTCCCGCTCTGCTACCGCGCTGCCTGTAATGGCGTCTTTTGTTGGTTTTTAATAACGAGGAAAGTGATTGGTTTATAAACCTCATTAGCTAGAAGTTATATGGGTTTCTGCATAGCCATTATGTTGCTTCTAAAAAGAGACACATCTTCGTAAGAAGGAAGACGTATAGTTTTGTTTTTAGGCAGCCATTATATTCGTTTGAGAAAAAATCCACAAATCTTCATAAGGAGAATGACGTAGAGATTTCTCACACAGCGGTTGTTACGAGAATAGATCGAAGAGTGCGCGTAATGGATGGGAGGAAAACGACACAAACAAAGACATTACTTTGCGTTAGGTTAATTGCGGAATCATGAAGACATCTCGTCCTCACAAATAATAACAGTCTTTGTTCACGAGAAGAATGATTAGATGAAAAAAAATTCATCAAAGTAGTAAAACTAATCATACACGTATATTAAGAGTGTTTGTATGATCTCAACATGTGATTCATGAGTACATGCTTTCATAATCTTTTAGAAGTATCCTACTTTATACAGGGCAGTGGACATGATTGAACTGAATTACATATACGCATGAAAAATAAGTTAAGCCAACATATCTTAGAACCTACCATGTTTGTGTAAACTCAAAGGCTACAATATACTGACGCAGCCACTCTACAGTTACTGAGTTTGTGTAAAAATGCCTTCAGTTCACCGTAAGTAAAGATTGTTTTGTTTAACAACGCCACTGGAGCACATTGGTTTTTATCTTATCACCGGCTATTCATATGGTAATTTGACACATTTGTTCAGATGAAACCCGCTGCCGCCACATAGGCTACTTTTATATGCACTTTCCCCACATACAGGACAGCACACAACACGGCCTTTGTTAATCCAGTAATGGAACGAAAATAGCCCAAACTGCAGATGGGTCCACTGAGAAGGATCGATCCGACGACCGACCGCTTCAAAGTCGGGCACGCTACCAACTGGGCTACATCCCGCTCCGTTTCAGTTCACACTATAGATTTTTACCTTATCATTGGCTAAATTGGACGTCATTCATATGGACATTTTGACATATTTCTTTTAGAGGAAACCCGCTTCCACCACATAGGCTACTCTTTCCGGTAAACAGAAAGGAGTCTTTTATATGCACTTTCCAACAGACAGGAAAACACATACCACGGCCTTTGATGAACCCGTTGTGGGGCACAGGTTGGAACGGGAAATAGCCCAAACTGAGTTTGATTCAAAGAATTTTAGTCTAGACATCAATATAATTCTAAGTCTTCAATCCACAATCTAAAATATATTAATCTCATCTTGCTACAAATATGGATGTTTTATATACAAACCCGTCTTCTAAAAACATGAAATTAAAAAGAAACGTAAAAAACTTGCGACTATGCTGAAAAAACCGTCGTGAAATTTCATATAACTGATATCAAATAGTTGTTTGTAATTCAATTGTAAAAACGAAAGCAATGCCGCCGCCATTATTGAATAGAGTGAATACGGCATGTCACAAATCGCTTCATGGATTTGGCAATAGAGAATGTGTGCAAACTTTGAATGGAAGAGTGTTGATAAATAGAAGTTATTCACTGACGAGTCGCTTCATGGGAGTATTGACAATCTCAACATCTATCTAATAAACGCGTTCAGTCTTAAGCCTCATTGTGCACTAAACAGATTGGCAACAATACATTTTTAGAGCCAACCAAAAAACGACATAAAGGATCAGCTGCCTAGGTCCGCTGAAACATTTAAAAACTGAGAACAAATATTTGAAAAACAAGACATTTGAAATCTGACACAATTTCGCAACTTTTATGAACAAGCAATTGTTAGCAAAGTCAATAACCAGCCCAGTGCAATTTTGTCGTTCCATTATGTAAACCGCCATGTTGAGTCACGTGTCATGGGGTCCACTGAAGGTCACGGAGGAAATTAGTTAACACAAACGAAGGCTTCTAATTAGAAGCTAGCGATGGCGGCACTCAAAGATGTCATGTTTACAAGTGGTCTTTTGTAACGAGATGGGAGGAATTTCTCACAGGCATACCAAAATATGGTAATTTCATAAAATTGCTTTGTAGAAAATTCTGATACTTTAATGCACTTCATAAAACTGAAAAGCAATGACAGTTCCTATAATTATATAAAAAATATCAAGTTTTAAAGATCGTGAATAGCATTGGAAAAATACAGCTTTGTTTTTAAACCGAACACTGAATGCTAAATGACAATACACTGTCTTTCAACATTATGCACTGTGCATATGAAAATTTAAAATATTGACAAATAATCAAATATATTTTTAGTCCATAAAATCTTTGATAGTGTGGAGTGCCTGTAGGGAGTGCATGTTTCTGTGTATTTTGTATTAAACTGTTTTATATTTTTACACATCTCACTTGAACGTTTTCGATTTTTCTTTCCTGTTTTCTTCTTTTAGCTTTCTATACCTTTCTATTCATGTCTTCATTTACCCATGTCAATAAGTATGTCAGTGTACTCAAATACGCTACGTTGGTCTCTTGTCTTCTCTTATTAACCTAACTGACGCCAAAATTCCTTCATCGTCATTAATTTGCAAACTAATATTTTAGTAGAACAGACAGATGATAATCACCATCTCCAGATTTGGATCCCATTAACCATATAATTTTAAATACACACAAAGAACGGGATATAGCTCATAGGTAGAGCTTCCGACCGAAACATGGATGGTCGTTGGACCAATCCGACTGATGTAATATAACAGACGTAATGGTATGTTATGTCCTGTTTATGGGAAAGTATATTTACAATAGCTTGTTAATTAAAAAGCAGCCTATATGGCGATTTGTTTTTATGGGAATAGAAAAACCATGTTTAACACCTAACATCTGCTGATTAATGCGTGTTCAAGGAAACATTAACAGTACACATCATGTAGAAATGAAGGACTTGTATCATACTTTTACGTGCTTATATCAAACACTATTCCAGCACGCTCAAAGGCTTCTCCACCTCAAAGTCGAGGATTGTGTCTAAGAGGATACAAAATAGAGATTGCAATGTGCCTGTTGCTATACCAATCAGACTGTTTCTAATGTTAGTCCAAACCTTTCAAAGTGTTGCCTCAGACGAAACGAAATCAGTGGTGCAGGCTACGAGTGAAGATATATGGCTTTAGGACCCAATTGGATTCATTAGGCTTGTTATTTAATTACTGAACACGAACTACTGGAAGGCACACACAGCGAGCATGGTTATTTCGTACACCTCCCAGCTAATGCAATGACCGCTACTGTAATAACTGCAAAGACGGCAAGTCAAAACGTGTCGCTGGAAATATGGTTCATTATTTTACATTTTTCTAGACGGTCTAAATATGGTTCATTATTTTACATTTTTCTAGACTGTTTAACAGAAGATGTAGAATGAAATTATTTATACATGGCATTTTTGACTTAAGTTCATATAAAACACGTCTGTCGTGTGCAGAAGTTTTGACATGTTAAGGCAGAAAATATGGTTAGATCAAAGGCACGACTCTGCCACGAAACTGTCAACCTACATGCTCACAATTTTTATTTTATGTATAATAAAGATTTGCGTCGTGTTTTCAATTCCTGTTAAAACAGTACTTTGTTATCAAGTGTATAGCAGAACTGTTTCAAGAATTAAGCATAACTTGCATTTACCAATAGGCATAACATGGATACTGCCAACACGTAAATAACAACACAGTTTGGACATTGTCAACAACCAAGATTGCTCAGACAAAACTACTGAAGACTAATACACAGTTAAAGTAGACGGCTATATTGTGTTTCATAGCGAGTTTCAACATGACTGCGTCATGCACTTCCATTATATCAAATCAGATCTTGCTGCCTCTGATCAACATATTCTCAAACATCAGTTTTAAAGTTTCCCTTTATAAATTCCACACAATAGGTTACATATGAATTTGCATTTAATTACTAGATCAAAGTTGATATTTGCTACCTCTGTGATGTTGCTGTATATCAAACAGACTAGATCAATACTGTATCATTCAAGTGGGTAGGTAGTTATCGAGTTGTGGCTGCACGTTTTAATTATGTTCTATTTTGAGAAAATAACAATCTAAAAGAATAGATTTAGAAGATAGTTTTAACTGGAAATTCAGGGTATAGAACACTGATTAATGGATGCTAACATCTATTGATTAATCTCGTGATAACGCCTTCACAAATGTCTTCCAGTACCAAGAAAATGTTGAACTTTCAATCATCATTTATGTTACCGTGGCAACCATAATTATAACGTAACATCAAATGTAACATAATTGGATATACACGTACATCTACTTTGACGTGTCTGCAATGTATATTGAATGCAAGTTCTAATATACAAATTACAATGTCTGTGTTTCTGACAACTATTATTCAATTAGAAACTATGATGGTCTTTTGTGTGATATGTGAATCTCACAACTGTCATATTGTCCTCTGACAATTTCCTTCCACCCTTTTACTCAAAACACTTTATTATACTCATATTTAAAATTCACTTTATTAAGCTTTTAAAACATTGCATTAAATTGCAAATCATGATGGTTTGATGGCCGTCCTTGATGTCCTATACTTAACTTGGAGACTGAACTATTCCTAACGTCGTATAGTTCGGATCGTTTGACTTGAGACTGACGTTCATGAAGATGCTAGCGAGCATCACGATGCTCATAAAGCTGTTACACGTGTAAATGAGTGGCGAGGAGCGAGTGAAGCACGGCCATGATCCACAGATTCAATGTCATCACGGGGTATTAGTCTGACAGCTAGTAACGTTGGGTGACAAGAGGTGCTAACACGTTGCTCTCGTGTCCAATCGGAAACAACAGTAATCCAATCCTAGATTTTCCTCCTCGTTTGCTCTATATGCTCAAAGTCTGGCTTTTAATTAGCCGTCAATATCTTCTCACAGCTAACATATGACTCATCGTTTGCTAGTTCCGGGCTTGTTGCATCAAGATACTTTAGTGCCAGCGCGCAAATTAATGACAATTGTGCACAGAATATAGGGGACTACATTGAGAAATTTTCTCAATAAATATCATTTTCACCACGATCCATGACAGCCACTTGTCACCGATACTCAATTGATTTCAAAGATTTCATCGAAAGGCGCTATTACTGTCATGGTTTGAAATATCAGAAGAAAGGAAGTATCTCTGACAGAAAACATCTGAAACTAAACTGACCATTGCTATGTAGGATTCACCAATCAAAAGAAGAGTGGTCCATACAAGTGGTTTTGCAATACACACTACATGCACGTAGTAAGAGTAATGGACGTTTTGAAAGATATCAGGGATTCATCAACCATATAATTTGGGGCCAATGATAGGCGCCATTCCCACTCGAATATTCTTTCATTTGACACCTAATTCACAAAATTCTTTAGAAAAGTTTCGCAATTTTAAACTTTTGTCGATAATTCCCCCTCAATTTTATGAAAAAAGGACCATGATTTTAGAGGCAGATTAATCCCTGTACATAAATGATGTAAATATTTTAAATTTATAAATCTAACACTAGCATTATTTGTAGTTATGGTATTCTAGTCAGGGACTATAAATGAATTGACATATTAAAATATTCATTGGACGACCATTCATAGTTTGAACAATGATAATTAAAAAAAAACCTGTAACATGTTATATTTCATACATGACATCATGTTCCATGGACATGCAGGATACAGCAACCATCTTACTGAAAATCTTTCTATACAGGCTGTTATAAAGAAATATAGTTATGATCACGATACCAATTATATGTCGTTCAGATTAAAATACACAATGACAGATACACAGTACCATTGTTTTCTTTATTATATAAATCACTTTTCAAGACATGGTTTTACATAGAGGAGTGATAGGCGTTTATGTTGAGGCCCACTCCGTAGTCAGATCGATACCATGCAATGGACTTATTAAATTGTTTGGTATCTCAAAGACAGTAGTTTGACATGTCCTGTATGCTGAAAACTATTTACAACAGATCCTTATCAATAATTGACCCGCTCATCTCTCTTTCTCTCTCATAAACACGCACATGAACAACAACAACAATAACAAACGCTAACCTATACGATTTATTATCGCACGCGCTATTCTATCATAACAACGTAGTATATTTGAAACTAAATGAAACAACCATCCCTTTCTTTTCGTTTTCTGTAGTTACACGATACACCAAAATATATCTTATTTTATAAAGCACGCATTACATGTGGAGTGGAATTTTTTTAACCTGCCTACATCACTAAATAAGTGTTCAAGCACGCCCCTCCTGGGCACGATATCCGACAATGCCGGACAACCTAGCCAGGATGGGAGGTTTTATAAACACTTTTTAAATATTATATCACATTGAACTAAATCCACTTCTCGTGTAATCCGAACAGGAGTTTGAAGTCTGCGTAATTGGAAGATTCTCTTCGTCACTATGAAGTAATTAATTTCATTTGCTGAACATGACATCTTGTGAACTGTAATTACCATCTCTGAAAAATTAATTAAGCTTGAACAAATCCCGTACTGTACTGGCATGCTTAAAGAGCTGTGATGAAACAGCGTGTTCAGACGTTCTCATGACAAAATCAAAGAACATGGCGCACACAATGAGTGCAAACATTCCATTGGATGAACACAATGGCCGAAACAATGCATGCAAACATTTCATTGGCTGAACAGAATGTTTTGTCCTCATCCATCATTGTCTGGGTTTTAAATTAAACGTCAGTCTCAGACGACGAAGAGTGTTTTAGATATGTTTTCAGCACGGGGGTCTCTCGAAGCACTTCTCTTACGTCGTCTTGTTTAATTGTCTGTGTCGAATAATCCAACACTGCAGTTGAAACATTATATTTGAGGAATTCAGCTGAACGGCATCCAACGTAATGACGCATCACTGGCTATAAACCACGTCTGAAGTAAAGTCCCATCTCGTATATTCAATCATGATGATCATAATGATGTTGTTCAAGATAGTTATGATAATGATGATGATGTTGTTATTGTAGTTGATGATGATAATGATGCTATTCTTGTTGATGATGAACAGACACATTGTCTTTTCCTTGTTTTCCTACTTTTCACTATTAATCTACAAAAGACAATGTTATATGCTATCCTTCCTGTATTTTTCTGTAATAAAATCGTGTCTTTTTCAACGGAAATGACTGATGCCTAAGCTGGGGCACAAGACAGGTGACTGCTATAATAGCTTGTTCAGAATGTAGACGTTAAAACCTTTGACTTAACTTGTGATAAAGAGTTTACGTAATAAATTGTCTATGTATTGTAACGGCAGGCTTCTTCTGCAGACTTAGCGTATGATTGGCAATAGTAATAGCCGGTCCTTAATTAATAAACAAATTATGATGTTTAACATTTGTTGTGTTGTTTAATGTCTACATTCAGAGCCAGGCTGTTATAGCAGACGCCTCTCCCTGTGCCATTTATGGTTAAGCCATCGACTGCACCTGGGACAGTATGTGTGTATGTGTATGTGTGATAATGTTTTTATGATTCTCGTATTTTTGTAGTAGACGTAGCATGCTATAATTTTGCCAGTAGCTTAATTGTTAGTTCATAAAGGTTATCTTTCTAAGCATTTGCACGTCAAATGTTCACTGCGTGTGAAAGTGAAATTGCATTAACCGCTTGACAAATACCAGTTTAGTGAAGGCATGGGATTAATAAATAAGAACCTGTATTATGTTTATTTTTTGTTGGCTATTAAAAATAAATAAAAAGTGATATGTGCCTGTGAATTATAAATGTATTTTGTCGTAAAATGGGTACCTTAAAATCTTAAAACTGGCTTATCAAAGAAATATGCTTATACAATACACATGTATAAGATCCCTTGCTGTTTATAGTCCTGGATCCACAATATAGTCCCGTGAAAAATTCTATGTCCACGAAGTTTGGTGGAATATGTTCGGTAGACTTTCTAAATTTGCAGTGTAACATTTTACAAGGTGATGACGCCACATGGTCATAAATTAACATTAATTAGCCTATTAGTCTAGACCCTGCCATACAGACCTGTATATAATCGGTTCTAAACAGACACCTATAGTCATAAATTTACACTAGGTGGAATTTTTAAAAACCGAAATCAAGAGTGACACGTTGATTAAAGTGAGTTTAAATTATATCTAAGGTCAAGGTCATTATGAATCCAAGATGGCCACTCATAGCAACATTAAATGGTCATAGCTCACTAACTATTTAACTTAGAGAAATGAGGTGAGTTTCAAAACAAAGTGAAGCGTGGCACATTGATTAAACTGGGTACAGAGTATACGTATAAACAAATTGTATCCAGA
>JAUTWP010168794.1:0-10411 GCA_033042655.1 Cyathermia naticoides | reverse complement strand
CAAAGGCCATGGTATGTACTGTTCTGTCTATGGAAAAGTGCATATAAAAGATCCATTGCTGCTTATTGAAAAGAGTAGCCAATGTGGCGGCAGTGGGTTTCCTTCTAAAAAGTGTGTCAAAATGACCATGTGAATGGCGTCCAATAGCCGCTCTAGTGGCATCGCTAAATAAAATATACTTTACTTTTTACTTTTACATGTCTAATATTAATAACCGATTATCTGAAATGGTCTGAAAACAGGACAGGAGCCACTGGATGTCATCTTTTCATTGTATGCCTATATAGTATTTTATAATAAAATTATTTCATTTCCAGATGCAGTTAAAGAAGATGAAACTGAACTTGACAAAGAAGAAGTGAAAAATCTATTCATGAGTGCCAAAGGTAAAAAACAATCCCATAAAATGTATGTATATTATTCTTCATCATATCAGCCAGATTGAAAGTAAAAATGATAAATGAGAAATAAATGATTGGTATTGCATTATATTTCTTTTGATGTCAAAATTAAGCTTTGTTATTAAAATATTTGCCTCTCTGCTAATAAATCTTTAGTATAGCATATATTTGTGATGCAATTTTTGTAACTTATTTATTTATGATATATATGCTTACTGAAAGTGAAGTAGTTAAATTTTCTGAAAATTGTTTGGATTATGAAACCAACATTTATGAATGATCCCTTATGCAACACATCTGTTACTGACACTCTTGCTACACTGCTGTTAATGATTTTCTTTAGCTGTCTGTGACATACACTTGTAGTTATTTTGTTTTTTTACTATATACATATTGAAGATCTGTTTTGTGCACTAGAAAAACCCATACATTCCAGTAAAATTTTATTTTAAAGGGCAGTTATCACATGGCTAGAATATTGTTAATAGAGTAACACTAACACATAGGTTATCTCTCTTCAATCATAGATAAATACATGAGTTTGAGGTTTAATCTTAATAATTATAATTTGAGGTGACCTTTTTCAAACATTAACCTCCATTGCTTGTCATATCATTTTCTCTGTTGTTTATCTTTCAGATACTGTAGTGAAACTAGTGAAAACAGTTTTAAATGTAGACCTTGTCCCTAATGACTTGGACAAACCAAAGAGTGAAGCTAAAGGTACATTTTTCTTAAAATTACTTGAACAATTTTCATTTTTCATGACAAATAAATAAAAAAAAGCGAATTTTAGGGTTTTATGACTATTAATTTATTATTGAATCTTGATAGTATTACTAAATCCAAACCCTATTTTTATGATTGTATGTTACATTTGTGTAGTATTGCAATGAATTGCCAAGAAGGGCTGAATTGTTCCAGAAACACATGACATATCTAACCAAGGGTTTCTGATGGGGGTAAAAATTGAAAACCCCAGGATGCTCTCTCTCTCTTGTGAACTTTTATTCCATTTATGGTTTAAGTAAAAGGGGATACAGAAGTTATGATGATTTGGGTTGAATGAAAATGTATTTATTATTGCATCTATATAGTTGTCAAATATTTTGCATTAATTTGTGGCTCAAATTAATTTAATAATTTGCTGTATAAACTAAATGGACTAATGTTTGTGTTGCAGATTTGCCTATTGATGTCATCGAGGGCAATTATTCAGCAGACGGACAACTCCTGCCATGTGACCCTGACCTTAAGATGAAGTAGGTTTTAGAAAGCAGTGGAGAATTCAATGGCTACAATAAGTAGTCTTTTGTCTGTAGGAAAATTTACATAAAATAACATTTGCTGCACAGGTTTCTTCTGTAAACCATATATAAATATGGTATGCTGGGATTTATCTAAGAAACGATTCAGCTGAGGGGAACTAGTATGTTCAAGAGTAAAAATGGGAAACCACTTTGGTGAAATTGCGATCTAGTTCTAGTAAACTGTGTACATAAATCATTTTATTTTCAGAGAAGAGTTATTTTAAGCAGTCAGTTTAACTAAAAGCTAAAACAATTTTCTGTAAATGTAATATGGTTGCCTCAGTTTGAATAAATGGACCCAATAGCTGCTGACTATTAAACTGACATTTACTTTTCTTTTCTTCTGTAGAATGTTTTTTAGACAAATTAATTTAATTGTTGAGTTTGTATATTTTTTAATTATTATAACAACTGTTAAAAGTAAATCGTATATTAAACAGATATCTAATTGTTTTTGATTTTATAAATTTTTACAATTTTATTTTATTTTAATAAATAGGAAGGACAATAAAGAAAAACAACTCCCTCATATCATTGTTCCAACTATATCCATTCCTCAAGATTCCATTGAAATAAAAACCGACGCTCCCGCCATTTCCATTGAAACACACACAGATATCCAAGAAACAACTGTAGAGAAACAAACAGGTGTAGTTTATGTTTGCCTGGTTCTACTATACAGTTATATTTAACATTTAATATGTTTAGTACATATTTTTATTTATCACATGACTTTAATGTTTTTCAATGGGACACGCCCATGACATAAATCACATGTGGAGACATAACTATGCAAATTGCTATGACATAAATATGCAAATGTCATGTCATATGCAAATTTCAAAGTTAATAATACTAACATGAACTACTTTCACCTGTAACTTATTTACAAACAAACATGGCCGCTTTTGAAGTAAGAACATTAATATTGTGTTTGTATACAATAATATTATTTTAAGATGAAATAATATACCCATACTACCTGGTGATATAATTACAATTATAATTAATGATGTAATGCTGATTAGACAAGAGCACACTTAACCGTATATTTAAGACACTAGTAACTAAGTTTCAACTGCAAAAGCTACAAGAAGTGTTCTAATTACTGTACAAACTTTGCTTCCGCCTTGCGTTCGTACTATGTTCATATTAATAACCGATATATTCATCATTGTCAATGTTTACAACTGTATTAGCACCAAGTCAATAAGAACGTTCTAATTAATGTCGACAACTCTGAATATCTAGTGATCCTACAATGCCATCAGGTCCAAGTTGCACACATCGCAACACGTCATTTGGGTTAATGACGTAGAATTATGTTATCTTACAAAATTACCATCTTTTTTAACAAAACGTTTCTAGTTTTCGTTTGATTAAGGATTTATTTACTCACCATTATTTTAAGACATAAAACATGTACAAGTATTAATACATTTTTTTGTTTGCTCATGTTATGTTGTATGTTACTTTTAAAGACCTCATTCTTTCGTGTAGAAAGGGAACTAGTAATACACCGGTTTGTCACCTAATTATACATATGAATATGCAAATACCAATGTATATTAATGCGCTTTAAAAGTTTGTTACTTTAGTTTCGTCACTCGAGATTTTTAATATGGGAAATATCAACCTCAGCCTGTTAATGTGTATTTACCTCGCCAGGGGCTCGGCAAATACACATTAACAAAGCCTCGGTTGATATTTCCCACATTGAAAAACACTCGTGACAAATCCTCTATTTATACTTTTATCAAATTGAATGCTGAATTGCTACATAGTCAGCATTAAAGTAACATACCAGATAGAGAGGGAAACTAATTTTACCAAAATAAATAAACCATTAAAGAAATTCTTACATCCAACATGAATGTAAACCATTAAAGAAATTCTTACATCTAACAGGAATAGGTTCTCTGAAAAGTTAGATCTATATACAGATTTACACAATACATGTGGCATACTTCTGACATTTGTGGCATACCATATTTGTTGCTTTTCTGGTTAGAATCATCATGGTACATATAGGTATATTATCTTTACAGGTACATGTAGGTAATGTATCTTTCCAGGTAGGTAGATCATCAATAGCAAAAAATAACCCAAATAAGAAACATATTTCTCAGTTGAATTACTAGCCGACATCCGAGGATAAAGGAAAACAAACAAGCGGACTGGCAGATTGATCTACTGGGTCTCAAACGCTTATACACCAATACCTGTCTGTCCTGCAACAAGTTTGAACTTACAGCCAGAATACTACATGTGTACAGGTCTGGTATGTGTTGAAAGCTTTACCTACATTACGTACCACACTAGAACATTCTTTACTCAAAACAACACAACTTCAGTAATAACAAACCACCAGACAAACTTTACAGCAGTTTCCAAAAGAAGATATTAAGAATTTATCTAAAAAGTAATACATATGCCGCATGTGTTGAACGTTACATGGTCGGTTCTGTCAGTGTGATGATGAAAACTGTCCAATAAATACAGGTTTCATCATCTTTATTGACAGTATTTAATAGTGTGTTTTTACTCGACAGTGTGATGATGAAAACTGTCCAATAAATACAGGTTTCATCATCTTTATTGACAGTATTTAATAGTGTCCAATAAATACAGGTTTCATCATCTTTATTGACAGTATTTAATAGTGTGTTTTTACTCGACAGTGTCACTATATCACTAGTCAGTGACTGAATATTTAGTTTAACATTACCGCAAGAATCTTTCACCTATTTGCGACAATTAAACATTTATCAATTTAATGACATGATATTAAAAATATTAAAAACGTAGCATGAAAAGCATGCCAAAAATACATTTAAAACCAAGAATATAAATTATATCACTAGAATCTGTTCCAACCAGTGCTCCACAACTGGTTCAATAAAGGCCATGGTATGAGCTATCCTGTCTATGGGAAAGTGCATATAAAAGATCCCTTTCTGTTTATCAAAAAGAGTAGCCTATGTGGCAGTAGCGAGTTTCCTCTAAAAATGTGTCAAAATGACCATATGAATGACGTCCAATAGCCAATGATAAGATAAAAATCAATGTGTTCCAGTGGCATCATTAAACAAAACAAACTTTACTTTTGTTTCTGTTCCAACCAATAAAAAATATATACCTCCCTCCTCTATCACAAAAAATAAAAATGGGTAGATGCTAAACAAGTATTTTTGATGTGACCGTAGGTTTTCATTAACCATTTTAAATTTTGTTGTTATAATTCTGAAATATGTATATATGTATATACGGTATGTATACAGTGGACTATCTAAACCAAACCCAGTTGGGATAAACAAAATATGCTGGTTTAGACAAAGTGCCAGTTTAGACAGATGTTATTCAGTGTTAAGTGGCTGGACAGGACAGAAATTGTGCTGATTTACACAGAAATCCGGATTAGACAGATGCTGGTTTAGACAGTCCACTGTATTTATATCTGTGTTTGTGTGTGATGCATGCACAGTGTATCTAGGCACATTGAACTATTAGTGCATGTATTTCTGCATTTACAGAGCACAAGTTTGGGTGATGTGTGAAGGGTTTGCATGTACAACCGCAAGGAACATGTTTGTTTTGAAATTTTGCTTTACAGTGATTGCACATTTTAGAATTGTGTAGTGATCTCTGAACAAAATATTATTTGGCTATCCTTACCAAAATAAAAAAATTAATTAAAGGAAAATAAAAAGAAGAAATCTGTTTTTACATATAAAATTATAGAGATTATTATACAAGCGTTAGGATCATACTAAAATTATGAAATGCGTTTGTGCATTGTATTATTCTTCAAGCCCATGCTCCTTAAGAGATGTTGGATAGGAAATCTGCCCCCTCCTAGAAATGATAGCTAGGACATCTGCCCCCAGTAGAAATCTTGGATAGGAAATCTGCCCCCCCCCTAGAAATGTTGGCTGGGAAATCTGCCCTCCCCCTGTAGAAATTATGGCAATTAAATCTCTCCCCCCACTAGAAATGTTCGCTAAGATTTGTTAGGGGGAAATTTTAAGGGGGAAGATTTCCTGTGACACCGGGAAAAGAATGAAATAATAGGCACATAGAACCGTTTATGAAAAAGCATAATATAAAAAGCTCATGACAAAGAAAACTTTCTCTCCGGACTTAGACTTGATAATACATAGAAGATTGTTTAATATCCTCTATATATATTTTGTTGGTAGATGTTATAGCACACATTATGGACAACCATGATGTAAAAATGTCTGTACACACATCTGCTGTTAACAAAATGTATTAACAGTTGTTTAAAAATACGACTTGTATCACTGTTTGATCTCGGTGGCACTTTATAGATTGATGTTTTACACTGTTAACTAATTCTATTCACTATGTTGTTGTATCACCTAACACAACTAAACACTAATTTATTGTAGCCTGGTGTAGTGACAGCCGTTCTGAGTGGTAAGCACCAAGCCCTTGCCCGGCTTTGTAGAAACTGTTGGATCAGCTTCGAAACCATTGTGAAGGTAACAGAAAATTATGAAAATTTTATTTATACGTATACTTTTATCCTGCAAACAGCATTTGTTATTAATAACTACAGTCTATAATGAAGGTAAATCGGTTATGATGTTGTAAATGCAAATGTTGTTATCCAAATGAATTAATTGGAACCATTCCTATGATTGTAGAAGATGATATAATCATCAAAATTCAAAGATAAACTTAATTTTATTGATACGCATACTTTCATCATGCAAACAGCATTTGTAATGATGTAATATGGGGGTAGAATAAAGCAAAGCTTTATTAGGTTAGTGACTGTATAAAGCTTAGGATGTGATAACGTGACATACCACATGACGTATGCAGTATTGTTTTTTATGTAAAAGACTGTTTTTATAGCTGCTTTTTTTTAATTTCACACTTTTAATCTGTTATATTTATGGGGTTAATACAAAACAATGTAAAATATTGTTTAGAAACTTATTTTGGTGTATTTAATGTTATTAATAACTACAGTCTAAATGATGGTAAATCGGTTGTGATGTTCTGTGATGTTGTAAAAGTGCAAACTTGTGTTTACTCAACTTAATCGTAAGATAAACAGGAATGAAATACATTTTTTTTCTAATTCTTTTTGCATTATAGGATAAAGACAATAACCAGTTAGTGATGTAGGATGTCGGCTTCATCCTGTCAGGCCGAATTATGAACACAGGATAAAGCTGATATCCTACGTCATTAACTAATTATTCTCTATTTATTGTGACTATGAGCATGACCAAATGTACCAGGTAAACCTGCCTCTATATTTAATCATTTGGAATATCTAATTAATTGGTAAGATTAGCTTGAATTCTGAATGTTACGGTTGAAAATCTGTGAACTCATAATTTGGTTAATGTGACATTTGACATGATGGTTTATGCTTATGGCCAATTAGCTTAATGCCAATAAAGTATATTATGCATGTATATGTTTAAGTATCAGGAGATGGCCTGGTGTGGGGTTGAATTCATGAAATGGCTAATTTTAGATATACATATACTTATTCTGTGTGTCAAATCATGGTCAAGTTTGTATTTCGGCACTCATTTTGGTGACTATCTACTAGTTAGGCTACTATGCAATTACATTGTCAGCCAGCCATTAATAACACAAACATTGTGATATTACAGTAATTTTCTTTTTTAAATCTTTTAGAAAGACAAAACTTTGCTGCAGCTTGCAATGGAGGCGTCAGAGAAAGATAAAAATATTTTGAATTGTTGTAGAGTTTTACATGAATACAGATCCACCAGTGTAAGTATTGATACAGTTTCCCTATTGGTTTTTAAAGCTGTGATATCGCAAATAATTTTAATATTTACACATTAGAATAGGTGTTCCATGAGCATTTTGTGGATTAGGTGTGTTGCATTGTCTATTTACTGTAAAAAGAAATATCGTGAAATTTAAATTACAACACACACTTAATTCCCATTGTCCCCTTGGAGTAATGCGAACATTTTTTTCTGGAAATTACCTTTGTTAGAGGTAGCAATTGTAAAATATTAGCACATAAAAGTATTTCTTTTTACAGTAGGTCATATATAAATAGACAAGTTGTGGCATAAGTGATATTTTACTTGTCACTCAAATGACATCCCACCTTTGTGTGAGCTAGACATAGCTCAGTCAGTAGTGTGTCCACCTGTGACTCATCTGCAGTTTGGTCTATTTTTCATTCCAACCAGTGCTTCATCAAAGGTTATATAAAAGACCCCTTGTTTATCAGAAAGAGTAGACTATGTGGCAGCAGTGGGTTTTCTCTGAAGATATGTGAAAATGACCATAGGCCTATACATGTATGATGTCCAATAGCTCTAGTGGTCGCTAAATAAAACAAACGCAACTAAAGAAATGTGTCAAAATTACCATAGGCCTATTATATGTATGACATCTAATTTCCCACCTTTGTGTTAACTACTATTAAAAATGACCACTGTCTTGAGTGTTTGCATGTTGGCAGTGTCTGATATCTTTAGATATAATAGGAAATATACACAGGTTTATTAAAAATGCAGTTAGGTATTTATTTTGCATTAGTAAAAAAATTATAAGAGCAGAGATTTTTCAGCTTTAAATATTGTAATAATATTTTGATTTGCAGGAAGTGATCCATGCTGTGTTGTCAGAAGATATAAAGCAACTTAGTTACTTGTTGCTCACTCATTCAGATTATTCTGTTAATGTTCGCTTTCGAGTAAGTTTTTATCTTATTTCTTAATGTGGCAGTGTCTGGGTTTTTAAAACATTTAACCATTTAAGGTAGAATATATCTTGTACGTTTGTTTGATGCGCATCATGCTCCATTCATCTGACACAACAATTTGCTGTATCTAAATTAGATCAGGCGAAATACACTATAAATCCTCGAATCAGTTTTCACCTGTCTGCCATCGCTATGTCGTAGTGTTATTCGCGTGACCTAAATGTGGTATCGTTGCATCAGAAAAATGGAGCGTGGTTTGCATCAAACAAACATTAAATGGTTAAATATTTTTAAAAACTGCCCCTTTAAAACTTAAATCAATGTTTACCAACTAGATGTTTAATAATAATAATGGATATTACATTAAGGATTTAGGATATTTTCATTTCTCTAAGGAAGGCAGTGGGTTACCATAGAAACATCAGAGTGTAACAAGAAGATAAACAATTAAAAAAAAAAATCAATTTTTGGTAGATTTTCATAGTGTTTTACGTTAATATTGTTATTCCAAACATAAGGTTCTCACATTTGAAAACTGATATTATGTAAATTTAAAATGTTCATTTTGCATTACTAGTAATTGGGGTATGTGTACATTAATATTATAAAGGTTTATTTATGTATACTTTTTATGTAAGTTAATTTTGTTTTATTTCTTTCTTTATTAGGATCGTATTGGAAAAACTCTTCTTTCACATGCAGTAGAAAGCAATAACTTACAGATAGTTGAGATGTTGGTGCAGGCGGGTGCACGAGTAAACAACATCCGTGTGAGAGAACGAGAAAAAGTTTGTAATTCAGTTTAAGAAAATAAATAGTTAAATATCGTCACCTTAATAAAATAATTGCCTAAGTCATATTTTCTACTTTTGAGAAAAAATGAAAAAAGTAATTATTATTTTTACTGTATCAATTATATTGAACAATTCTATTGACCTTAAAATGCCTCAGGACTTGCGTTTATTAATTAGACAACTTTACCACAGATGTCTCTTAGGTTGAAGAGCTGATTTAGGCAAAAATCTCAATTTGGCCCAAAAATTACTTAGACATTTATTTTATTAAGGTAACCATAATTATAGTAGATATACATAATTATTAAATAACTGAAGTTTGAAATACTGAATTCTATATTAAAAATTAAAATGTTCTTTCACTGCCAGAACTACTTTCAGAATGAAGGAATAACTAGCATTGTCAATACAAAGAGGAAAATTTAACAAACATTTGTCCCTCACAACCAGTGCTTCACAATGGTTCATCATAGGCTGTGGTATGTGCTGTCCTGTCTGGGAAAATGCATATAAAAGATCCATTGCTTCTTATCGAAAATAGTAGCCTATGTCGCAGAAGTGGGTTTCCTCTAAAAGAAATGTGTCAAAATGATCATATGAATGATGTCCAACAATAGCCTGTGATAAGATAAAAATCATGTGCTCTAATGGCAGTTAAATAAAAAGAAATTCTTTTTTTACAAACATTTATAGAAAAAATTATATATTTCTCCGATTACATATTTATCTCACTGGTATTTTAATTTATACAAAGTGTTTTTAAAAGTTAGACATGACGAAGACTATTTTTATAAATTGTAGGTCACAAAATATTTCTTGTAACATAATGTACACAATTTATTTTTATCTACAGGAGAGTGCCACAGTTCCGTTATTCCACAAAGCTCTCAGTAAAAATGTCCATGAAAGCATTGCAACATATCTGTTTTCTGTTCAAGATCCCACAGAGTGTCTAGAAAAGGATTCTGTAAGTTTTAGCTTATTCTATTTCCTACATTTGTGAATTACTGCAATACCATGTATTATGGAAAGATATATTTTCGTTCCAACAGTGCACCACAACTGGTTCTTCAAAGGCAGTGGTATGTACTGATCTGTCTATGGAAAAGTGCATATAAAAGATCCCTTGCTGCTTATCAAAAAGAGTAGCCTATGTGGTGGCAGCAGGTT
>JAUTWP010168783.1:0-10411 GCA_033042655.1 Cyathermia naticoides | reverse complement strand
AACACACATAAAATAATATTTGTTGGCTACATCGGTTATTCACTTACCGATTTGGAAATTTGCGTTGTCAAACTCTACCACGTAAGTATGATAATCGAGAAACAAAAAACCAAAGCGCACCGGCTTTAGCCGAATATTGCAAAAGAATCCAAAAGTAAACTTTGTCTGGCAGATCATGTTTACTTTGTAATTGTTTTATTAAGACACATTTCTGTACTTTGAACTTATGTAATTTGCAGAAAGTTCATGAAAGGAATTAAAACAAACGAAATAATACGGTTCTAGTCCTTTTAAGACATTTTAATAGTGCTCATTAACATGGTTAAGAGGCCACGAGCATGTACCCTGTTTTGGTGACCATTCATGTTTCTAGGAATCGGTTCGGTATGTTTTTGTTATAATGGTTAGTGTTTAATAATCTTTTTTCTTTCTTTTGCTATTGACTATATGAAGCTCAATGCAATTACAGAGCCCATTTTCTTTATAGCCAAGAACAATGAATGAATAGTAAACAAGTAGAGTAGCTGTCAGAAAAGCGAGATTTTAAAATAATTAAATGTTACAAGCTTAATTTATCAACTAGGACATCAGTGTAGAAACTATTATCTAAACATGAAGAAGAAAAACTAGAATTATGACCTTCAAAATGAAATCTAAAAACAAACTGTTTTCTAAATGAAAACCGTTTCTCTGCAGTTCTAAGAGAGAATACATAAGAAGTTTAGGCATCGTTATGAAACCATGTTTGATATTAAAAATATTCTTCAACAGTACTTTTCAAAAATTAAAGGTGTGTCTCAGTTTTTATTTTCGTATTTAAATGAGAAATTCCATTACGCGTACGTCTACTTGTTTGTAATTCCAATGCGTAGTCTGTAAACTCACTTTGATAGAGATAATATTTCTGAATCTACCCAACATATTCTGAGATCTGAGATCTTGCCATGTAGCATTGTCTCGCCACTCAACAGTACCGTTTAGTAACATTATGAAAATTTTAAGAATTTTGGCAGTTGCATTCCCATTCGTAATTTTATTCATGCAGTTAGGTGACTAGCAATCATATACAACTTGATCCAGCGTTTATGGATCTTAGTTTTAAACAATTTATATTTAACATGTATTCTGTTTGGGATGCAACTTGCATTATCTGGTTTGGGATTTAATCTTTTAAATTTATTTGAGCTTCCCAATGGCCTTATTTTTGGGGCGGTAACTCTTGATTTTAATTTTATTTGCCAATGGCCCATATTTTCGTGTATGTTTTGATTTATATTTTATTTATTTCAGCTGCCCAATGACTCAATTTTCAGGTCGGTAACTCTATCTATGTTATATCATTATACTATAAGACGTGTTCAAATTATGCCAATACAAAATATAAAATTGAATTGTCTGATAATGGAATCTGTACCAATTTGTACAAGGTAGTTAATATATTATGCTTACACCATATCCACGTTGTTCCATAATATTATATACACTTTCAAAATTATAATGAAACCTCTTTATTCTAGGAGTGGGATGTGGTATGTGCTGTCCTGTTTATGGAAAAGTGGATATAAAAGATCCCTTGCTGCTTATTGAAGAGTAGCCCATGTGGCGGCAGCGGGGCTCCTTCTAAAATGTGTGTCAAAATGACCATATGAATGACGTCCAATAACCGATAAGATAAAAATCAATGTGTTCCAGTGGCGTCGTTAAACAAAACAAACTACTTTACATAATTTTATCTTAATGACAAATATAATGTTTTTAAGTCCTATAACATTATAATATATATCGTTTGTTATTTCATTTTGTTTAGATCCAGCTAGTATATCATATTAACATGTCCATAGTTCCGTTAAGATCTGATTTTATCTTCTTTTTTATTCTATTCAGCGCATATTGAACCCAATAAATATACATTTCAATAAACATATGTACCATTATTCATACCATTCAGCTTAGATCCTGTAAGTATAGCTATAACTGATTTTACACCTGTCAACTTCACAGTTGAAATTTGGACGAAACCACCAACTTAAATAGACTGGCAAATCCTCCCAGGGGTAGGGCGACATCGAGGAGACAATTAAAATATATTTAATGTTTCTCGGTCGCGTGGCTGCTCAGAAACTCGCTCATTTGCCTACAGCTGGCACACCATAATGTCATTTGAGTGAGTTGTTTTAACTTATGTTTCTTTTGGATGTTTGAAGAGCTCATAAAGACGGCAATTATACTTCTAAACGTGGAACTGGCGTTACTGCCAATGGGTAAATTGATTGTGACAAACGATACCTAAGCAATATACATTAAGACGTCAACACAAGGGAATCAGAGGATTTCTATGGAGTAGCACCACTTGGTATTTCTCGTCCAAGTTCTATTAAGTCGTATGCCCGTGGCGTGTTTTCAAGACGAAATGTGATATTCCTATAATGGTGCTATGGGTACAGACCATGTTAAGGAAGCATATTAATGCAATATGCAGTTAAATTTAGAAGGGAATGAGTTATCTGTAAAGTCTGTTTTCACCGGTATACACCAGATGAATAGCTTTCCAACGTTGAAAACAATATATATGAATAAATGCACGAACATACAAACGAATGAATGAATGAACAAATGAATGAATGAATGAACGAACGAACGAACGAACGAACGAACGAACGAACGAACGAACGAACGAACGAACGATCGAATGAACGAACGAACAAACGAATGAATGAACAAATAAATGAACGAACAAACGAACGAACGAAAAAATGAACGAGCAAATGAATGAATGAATCAATGATGATGGATGAATGTTTGACGACACCACCAGCACTAAAAACAAAATCGACGTTTGGTGTCATGATGTGGTTAAATAAAATAAAATTCTTTAAAATAAATCAGTGTAAACAGCTGATTTACTCTACATTTATTTACAATACAAGGATGAAGAAATAAACAAGTTTTGAAATTCTACAAGTGTTGAATAGTGTATGTGGAGTTCTCTTATACTCTAAACCATTTTTGACTTTGTATGATACAAACAATGTTATTGAGATCATATATTGGTTATTTCATTAAAAATGTCACTTTTCAATATTGATTTAATACAATGGATATGCTGTATACAATTTAAAAATATAACTACAATCGACTACTGGCGTCTGCTATTACAGCTTGGCTCTGAATGTAGACGTTAAACAACATGACCTGATCGACTACTACTATTTAATTAGAGTAACATCTTTGACCCATCTCAAACAGAGATATTGAATCTTACTTGATATTATCAATATTTTTACAATGTTTATAAATACTGGAATAAAATAGTAATTCATACCACCCAGCCTATATTGATATAATACAATGATCTATGGTAAAACACAAAATAAATGGTTGCAATGGAATTCAAATCTGGTTCACCGATTTGCTTGGCATTGAAGACCGTAACAGAAACAATTAACAATAGGAATGAATTATAGTGTCACAATATCGGATGTTAAGCAGTATAATGATACTGTGATATATATACTGTGATTATATACCAAACAAATGTTACTTCCTAAGAATGACGAAACTCTTTGCAAAATAGCCACAACTAGATCCGTATTTATAAAACATTTAGAAAGCATTGTTTGTTGAACAAGTCCCAATATATTGTTTAATCAGCGGCTATTGGTGTAAAACATATGCCATTTGTGACTCATATTCATCAGAAGAAACCCGCTACCGCCATATAGGCTACTACTTTCGAAAAGTAGCGAAGAATCATATAAATACACTTTCACCAAAGACAGGACATAACCGGCCTCTGCGGTGCAGTGGTTAAGCTATTGAACATTTGATACTGGTAGATACTGAGATCGAATCTCAGTCGAGGCATGGGATATTTAATCTCAGTGTCCTCCAACACTGAGTGAGTGCTCCACAGAGCTCAATGGGTAGGTGTATCCACTTACACTGCCCAGTAGGTCCATCACTGGTTTGACAAAGGCAATGGCTTGTGCTATCCTGTCTATGGGAAACTGCATATACAAGATCGTGTGTGGCTGTAGCGGGTTTCCCCTCTTCTACTAACATTAATATCTCTCATGAACAGACAACTCAGGAAGCTGAGCTGTGTGCCCGTGACAGTGTTCTTGAACCGTAATTGGATGTAAGCACAAAAATAAATATAACCAACCAACCAACAGGACATACCACGATCTTTGATTAAGCAGTTGTGGACCACTGGATGCAATGGAAAATATCCCAAATATAAATGGGTCCACTGAGAAGGATCAATCCAACAACC
The DNA here is from genome assembly GCA_033042655.1 of Cyathermia naticoides. NCBI lineage: Eukaryota > Metazoa > Mollusca > Gastropoda > Neomphalida > Neomphalidae > Cyathermia > Cyathermia naticoides. The sequence goes on along the minus strand of JAUTWP010168783.1, from coordinate 6,135 downwards.
AACGAGATGGACATTCTATTTCTTGAGCTACGTCCGGCTTCATAAAACGTTGATTTAGAGTTCAGAATTATCACTCAAACGTCATCCAGTATTAAGTGCATGTTATTTGAATCTGATTGATGCTGATGCGGGATGTAACTCAATCGATGAAGAGCTAGCCTACATGGGAGAGTCGCGTCGATGGATCGAACCTCCTCGGTTGAGCCATTCTTTGATTTTTGTTTGTCCACAACTGGACAAAGGTCGTGGTACGTGTTATCCTGTATGTAGGATACTGTTTATAAAATATCCCTTGCTACTAATGGAAAAAGATGTAGAGAATTTTACATGAAACTGTTTCAGAATGACCATAATATGGTTGGCATCATGAAGAATGGTGGGGATACATGTGTGCAGGACAGGACATGTTATTTAACGTATACATTCAAAACCAGCTTTTATAGGATACACCTGTCCTGGGCGCCGTTTATGATCTAAGCCATCCATTGCGTCCTCAACTGAACCATTCTCTGATATTGTTTCGTCAAAACCAGAGCTGCTCAACTGAACAAAGAGCATGGTACGTGTTATCCTGTATATAGGATGTATCCCTGGCTACTAATGGAAAAACGAATCGGGTTTCACATAAACATGTGTTTGGGGCGGATACGCCTGTGTAACCACTGCACAAACATATTATGCAGCCTATAAAATACGATTGACCTCCTGCACAACTATCAGAGGTTGTTTAGTGTACCTGCCCGATTACTGCTGAGTAATCCATGGACTGTCAGTCATTACTGATGACATTTAGATAAAACATTTCTATTGATGTACGTCAATGCCTGCTTCAATAATCCAACTCTGCAGCAACGGCATAGCATTTGCTTGCTAAACCATAACTGTTCTTTCAGTTTTTCAAAACCATGATGACACCTGGTGCGTCAGGGTGAACGTACCCTGACCCCTCTCCCGCCCCCACTGTATTTAAAATTTAATGGATAACTTGAAATGATGATTCACTTTATTAAACAAATTGTTTTATTCGTTCACAGTATTGATTTGTTGCCTAGCAAAGCTAACCGGTGTACATGTGTTGATGTTTCATGTGAAGACTTTGTTGGAAATGATCATGGCTGGTCTTGCACTACAATAATATTTATGGTTATTGCATTATTTGATCTTGATAGGGATTTAAACAATCTTTATAGAAAATGTACGTGTATTAATTAAACAAATGTTTTACAAACAATGTTTAAAAAAATTGTTATAGAATAAATTACATGCTTGATTTGAAATTTTGAGGCATACCCTGGATTATAATTGAGATATATATTTTTAATAGAAGCTTTCACAGTGCATCAAACCATACAATTTATTTATTTCGAAGCATCAAAATATTGTATGGATGTAAGCGATTAACACAATGGTCTGTCTCTGTCTGTCTCTTTCTCTCTGTCTCACTCTCTCTCTCACACACGCACGCACACACACACACATACAGGAGCGGGATGTAGCTCAGTCGGTAACGTGTCCGTATTTGAAGTGGTCGGTAGTCGGATCGATCCTTTTCCGTTCCAACAAGTGTTCCACAACTGGTTTATCAGGCCGTGGCATGTGGTGCCCTGTATGTGAGAAAATGCATATAAAAGATCCCTTGCTGCTTATCAAAAAGAGAATCCTATGTGGCGGCAGCGGGTTTTCTTTAATTGAAATGTGTCAAAATTACTTTATGAATGACGTCCAATAGGCGATGATAAGATAAAAATCAATGTTCCAGTGGCGTCGTTAAACAATACAAATTTTCCTTTTTTTTACACACCTTTACACATATTTAATAACCAAATATGGCTGTTGAAGGCACGTACGATTCTCGAGGTTAAAACCCCCATCTGGACGAGACACTGGGTAACTGAGAGGTAAGACAGCAAACATTTCTAAGTCATTCAGATTGGTACCGTAAATAATTTTATTCATCAATATATTTTGTCTGTTTGCCAGAATAATATAATTTCAAAATAAATCAAAGTAAATTCAACTATTTTAACTAAATTTTTAAGTTCATAGTAATCATTTGATGTCATCACTTTTTGTGATATGTTAAGAAAAATTATGTTGAAGTGTGTTATGCGTATCCCAAAACAAATAATTATATATAAATTATAGTGAAAATGGTTTTATATTTAATCAAAACCACTTAATGCTATTGTGTCGATATATGTTTTAATTCAATAAGACTTATACTAAATACATATGATTGTAATTACTTCATTATTTAATATAATTACAATTTCATTAAATAATGGAATTATATTATAAAATAACATAGTTTTAACAATTTATTGAAATAATACGATAATAATTTCAGTAAATACTTGGAAGGATTTAAATATTTTGTTAGTTAATTAATAAAACAAATTGTTCAGTTTTTTGCTATAACTAACACGGAATTTCCTTGTATTATTAATTCATGAAATTATTATCACATTAATTACTTTAATCATGATTATTATTTCATAAAACCATTAGAATCATATCATTTCACAAAATTGCTACACTAATATTATTTCATTAAATTATAATTTTATTATGTCATACAATTAGTATAATAATATAATTGAATAAAACCATTATAATGATAATTATCATTTAATGAAATGATTTAAAGTACATTTTTTTCATGACTAATATAAAATGCTATTTAAAAATTGATTTAACATACATGTATTAGAATGAGTGAAATTTAACTAAATTTTGACTTTAATCAGCATAGCAAAACTTGTAATAAAATATATACATAATATGTAGTTATTTAAGTAGGAGAGGGTGTGAAGTTTTAATGTTGAAAACTTTCTCCTCAATTAATAAATGTTTTTTTTATTTGTACAAGTACGTTTTTTTGCGACATTGTAATTGATATATTAAATATTATTACTTAGATTTTATAACATTTAAACTAGATGATTAAAACAGCACTTTACTTCTCAATTAAACCGTTCAATCAAAACAAATAATTTTTTAAATACCGGTACAAATGCAGTTTCAAATGATAAATAACATAATCATCATCGCTCTCAAAATATTACGTTAATTAAAAACAAAGTTCAAAGGATATTTTGTCAAAGCAAGTGTCAATATTATTCGAAAATACATTCTACTTTACAACATATGCATTTAAAATTATTATTAAAATCCACCGTGAGCGACAAATCGTATATTTATTATATAATTAAAATATATCTCTAGAATGCGATTTCCTATGGATGTATAGACAATGCCGTCCGTTATGGCGCTGTTATAAATTAACAAATTATATTTGACAGAAAACTATTTAATATGAATTTCACACAGATAATTAATTATTACTATAGTGATGAATTATTTATAAGAGATTATTGTTTTTGTTTTCTTCTCTTTTTATATTTTAATTTTTTTTAATTATTATGTATTAATTGTAATGCAAGCTCATATTGGAGATATTATAATGTTAAACTTACACAGTAATAAATTAGATTATGTTTTAAAAAATTCCTTAGAACAATATGTTTTGAAATAAAGCAATAATTATATGAGTTGTTTAATTCAGTTTTGACATTTTAATGGTTTAATCTTTAATATATTTGTAATTCTTTCTATTCAATATTTATTATTTACATTTAAATCTCAATTATTTTAAATTAAATGAATTTGACAGAGGATCGTTTGTTATAGTTTAAACGTGTAAGTCACCTTATTTAAAATTAATAATAACTGGACATTTTAGCTACAAACCGTTTATTATTACTTTTTTATAAATATAATATCAATGAATCCAGTCGCATCCAATTGATGTATTGAAATAATATAATATTTTTAATTTGAAACGTGTTATAACATAATTATATTATTATGTATGATCTATATTATTAATAATACTATGAACATATTTTAAACTTATTTAAGGGGTCTCAAAATAAATATGTTACTTATTTGTAAAATGATAAATAAATAAAAATCAGTACAAGATGAGAATTTCCCTCAATACTAAAAAAATATGAAAAGGAAGACATTTTTCTTCGTATCTCTTCTGATTCTTTGTAGTAATTGTTTTTACCATAAAACAGAACCTCTTTAAAACACATCAATCTAGTTTCATACTATATGACAAACTACTGTTGACTGATAACTATTTTTGCAGAAAACATTGTTGTAAATATTTAAAATGGAATATTTAAAAGATTCTTATTAGAAACAATTTTAAGAATTTTTCTTAATGATTTGAAGAAATGTAATGCTACACCGTACTGAGGGAATAACATGTATTATGTATGGAATACATTTTTGTACTGTATTATAAATTACCATAAAGTACAATGTATATATTATTTCTAATTGGTCAAAATAAATGATACAAAAACGAAGACATTATTTTGAATGCCAGATAAGATAGATAAAATGTATAAAGTATATTTATAATAATTATTATACATTCTTATGTAGGTAACAAGAATGTAGTGTAAATAAGTTTTTTTTTTAAAAGCCAATCTGTTTGCAAAAAAAGAGAGAACAAATACACAAAAAACACTACTACTTTTCTGGTTGTATATAGATCATATTTAATTTAAATAAATAAATTACAAAGTACATTAATATGTAATCTGTTAAAATTAAATTTCTAGCAAAAATTGAAATAAATTGTAAAACTAAATAATATTTTGACTGTTGGTTCATTTCAATCATTTATTACTTTTCTCTTCCGTTCTTTTAAACATAATTTATTCTTTTAAATGTTTATATTTAATTTGAAACTAAAGCAGATGCGATTTTCGCCGTTAAAATGTGAATTAAAAATGACTTTTCTGTAAAAAAGCAAAAAACCAAACAACAACAAACAAACCAAAACAACCAGAAACAAACAAACAAACAAACAAACAACAAAAACCCAATAACAATACTTACATTTAATAACATCTCAGAACAAAAACGGTCTGACATAAAAATGTATTTGGGACCCTCTTCGACTGCTACAACTCCTGCAAGAAAATGGCGATCGTTAGAACACACATGCTACCCTCTTGTGTAAAATCCAGTCTGAGATACAACAAACAATTAGACATGCATTTATAAAACACGTTAAACTTCAGACTAAGTCTCAATTCATGTGTATGTCATTGACATGATATTGTCTTCACACTTTCTTGAAGGATGGAATGGAACGAGTTTTAACGTGCTTATATCACATAAGGGTTCAAGCACGCCTGTCGTGGGTACAAACACATACACAAATACACACACACACATACACACATATATACATGCATACATACATATACATACATAGATACACACCTACTCACACATACACACTGTTTCTTTATGCCCATTAGCATAATGTCCACTAAATCTCGTGATTTTGATTTTCTTGTTTTGATTATAATAAAATGTTTATGTACACATGTACATTACTAAATTATTGTTATATATTATTTTGTCTGTATGTGTGTGTGTCTGTCTCTCTCTCTGGCTGTCTCTCTGTCCCTGTCTCTCTCTATATAAATAAAATAAGACAACTGCCACTAACAGTTAAAAAAATGTTTAAATTAATTATTATTTTAACATGTTTTGGCATAGGCCTTTTTCAAAAAATATATAGGAAACAATAATATTGATGACGTCACATAATATAAATATATATATATATCCTCCCCCATGTTTTAATACTTTCCCATATCTAATCATATCAGAAGAACGTATTTTTTCAAAACTGTATATGTATATAAACGCACTAATAACTCATAAACAAATGTGCAAATGTCTGCACCCATGAATCAATGTCAAAACGGCGATGGTATAAAGTCAATTATTTTTCATTATAATGATGAAAACAAATAAACAAACATATCACTACACAAGACACTAACCTTTAAGGGACTGCACTGATGAGCTATGCTAACATTCGAAATCACTTAGTCTATCCAGAATTCTTGATGGTTTGTACTAATCACAATTCAAGGAATCTATACAAGAGATCCACCACTCAGACCTGACATTATAACATCACATTTCCCGTCCTGGTTAGGGTGTCCGGCACTGTCGGACATCGTACCCAGGAGGGGCGTGCTTAAACACTTATTTAGTGATGTAAGCACGTTAAAAAATTCAGTCCAGACGACAGAT
>JAUTWP010168772.1:0-10412 GCA_033042655.1 Cyathermia naticoides | reverse complement strand
ACATTCATCTGTTACACACGATTTGTCCAACAGCAGAACATTCATCTGTTACACACGATTTGTCCAACAGCAGAACATTCATCTGTTACACACGATTTGTCCAACAGCAGAACACAGACAGACAGCAGAATCTTTATTCCAGCTTCTTTTCAAATACATATCAATATTCACACAAGCCAGTTAAGAGACAGGAACTGGGATGGAGAGATGGACAGAAAAAGGAGTTGAAAGATAGGAGGTCCTGCCACAATGGGAAAGATATAGAAAGGAATTCAAAAAGAGAAAAAGGAGAGAAAAAGGAGAGAAAAAGGAGAGAAAAAGGAGAGAAAAAGGAAAGAAAAAGGAAAGGGGGCAGTTGGAAAAAAAATCCCACAAGCCAGACATTATCAGCCTATAACTTACGAATGCAGCAAACATAACAATGGAGTATATTTATTTCAGTAGTGGATTTCTCTACAATGTACAGCAACTATTGCTTGACTAACAGAAGCAGTGATTTATGTGTTAAACATTCTTGTTAGTAAGTTACATTATTATGTCTACAGAGTGGAAGACAGCCACTGTAGCAAAAGATATACAATATATAGACTCAGCAGCTCTAGGATATTTGTAAACACAAACGACTAAAATTGAAAAACTTCATATTACTAGTCATTAATAGGTTAACTGTAAGTGAAACAGCATTTACCAACATCTAGTTTGCTTTCAGATTTAAACTTAAACCATCTACAAGAACTGGGAAGATGTTTAACGTGCTTACGTCTACAAAAGTGTTCAAGCACACTCCTCCTGAGTACGTCATCCAACTTTGCTGGGTGTCCTACCCAGGATGATACATTTACCATAATATTCCCCGTTTTATTTTATTTTCTCTGTGTGGTTTTTAACTGCATACAATGTTTGGAGTTTATTACTGATTATGTAAGTGGAAAATACTGTTGTATACTGAATTTTGTTTGAAAGAAAACCATAAAAACCATAGCACACTGATCTTAATTACACTTTTCTTTATCAGACAAACATTATGTTAATATGATCCAAACATTATGTTAATTTCGTTTAATAAGCTGAAATCTATTTACTCTGTCAGCTGTTATGAATTAGCATAACTAAACAAGTTATAAGCTACTATTCCAGTTTAGTTTTAACTATTGTAAAATACATTAGAAATAAACATTAAGCCTTCACCTGAACCAAAATTAGAAATGTTAAACTTTTAAACATTATACGTGAAAAAGCCATCTTGTTAGTAATGTATGACATTGAGAATATTAAATGATTGATAAATACAATGAAGTGATATTGTGCATAATAAATAAATAATGCTATTAAGATAACAATACATAAGCAGTTAAATTAATATATTTACATTGTCAGCTATGTATAATTTTACTTCTTCTTCTGCAGACAATCTCAAAGCATCAGACAGATACTAAAAACATGCAGATGTAATCTGGTTCTATTTCAACTCACAAAAAAATGTGTTGATGATAACATTAATTCTAGTGTAACTATGGACTCTGTTTAAATGAGCATCTGTCTAATCCAGATTTTTGTGTAAACCAGCATGATTTCAAAGTCTCGTCCAGCTATGTAACTCTGTATAAAATCTGTCTATACCAGCATTCTGTGGACAGATCTTGTCCACTGTTATGGAGCTGGATGGACTTTGAAATCATGCTGGTTTACATAGAAATCTGGATTAGACAAGTGCTGGTTTAGTCCATGTATTGTATATTGGAATGTTAACTCTTGCATGTGTGGCATGGTAAATAATTATTGCTGCATAATACAAATTTCAGCATTATATACAAATTTCAACAAGGTTATAAAAATAACAATATGTACATCATACTGATCTGCATAAATAACTAGTACAGTGAAACCTCTCTAAACCAGACCCCCTCTAAACCAGACCCCCTCTAAACAGGAATCCCATCAAAATTCGGTCCCAATGTATCCATTTAGTGTAAATCCAATGGGACACCTCTGAAAACCGAACACCTATGGAAACCAGACACCTCTGGAAACCGGACACCTCTGGAAACCGGACATTTTATTTGGTCCCATGGGTGTCAGGTTTAGATGGGTTTCACTATATATATAATGTAATTAATAGCTGAATAATGAGACAGATAATGTCACAACTCTGTCTTCTGTTAATAACAAACAACTGAATGTATAAAATACATGAATACCCTGTGAACTGTTACAGGTTCTTCTATACATGGTTAATTTAATCATGGGTTAGTGTGGTTTCTTTAAAATGTCTTCATAGAAAGTCAATAAATAATTCTATTTATTATACATTAGGTATAAAAATAACTATTCAACATATTTCTTTTTAATTGCTAATGATAATTTTAGCTTTTATAATTTTTCTCATACATACATACATTACATTATTGTGAATAACTATTCAACATATTTCTTTAATTGCTAATGATAATGATATAACTGATAGGTTAGACATTTTTTCTAATACATACATTACGTTATTGCAAATAACTATTATCATAATTATTTTTTCAATTGCTAATGATAATGGTATAAATTTTAGCTTTTATAATTTTTCTCATACACACATACATTACGTTATTGTGAATAACAATTCGGTATATTGCTTCAATTGCTAATGTACTGGTTAAAATTGAATATGAAGATGGTATAAATCTTAAATATTTTTCTCATGGACATAGATCATTATAAAACATTATATTATATTTATCGGCTATTGAGAAAACTATCAAGGTTTAGTGACTGGAGAAAATGATTTCCTCACTGCTAGACTGGAGTATTGGTCAGGATGAGATTCCACTAGTAAACTGAACACAGTGGCATTGGGGGGGGGGGCCTGAGTGACCCCGTAAATTTTGTGATTTTAAAAGTTGTAATTATTTTCTGGAATGTTTGTGGCACTTAGGCTTATGTCATTAGGACCAACCCTAAATGGATTTTCTGGACCCGCCACTGAATGGAATGTTTACTGAAATACTAACCATAGTAACATAACATTATAACAGATAATTCAACTTTGCTGACATTGTAACAATGGTATTGTATCATGTAGAAAATGACTTGAATGACAGCTCAACACATTGTTTAATAATCAGTGAATATCAAAATGACAAAACATACAGTATTTACAGCACATGGGTCCAATAGCCAATGATGTAGTACTAGTAGTGTTGGATAAAGTGCTCCTACTGGAAACAGCTTGTAGGAATTTCACTATTAGATCAGTTGGTAGAGCACTGGTCTCTTTAATTTGATAGTCATGGCAGAGATTTTTCAGTTGGAATAAAATAAAAATCAGTGGTTTAGTGGATTAAATAAAACAAAATTTACTTTTTACAATACAAGGTTTATAGAAGAAACCTGCTGCTGCCTGTTTGATTAGCAGCCATAGGTTTTTTATATACATTTTTTTGGACAGAACAGCACATACCACAACCTTTACCAGTCATGGACCACTCACTGGAATGGAAAGAAGATTTTAATTATTGTATAATAACAAGATTTTATGTCATTATAACACGTTTGTGGGAAGTTATTAAAACCCAGAGACATATTAAAACAGAAAATGTTTAAAACAGTTAACTGCGTGACCATCATACAATACTGCCATTAAAGTTTGGTTACTGCTAGAACTATGGATGGGATAGGCCTAATCACAGAACTAACTGTCAAGCAGCCACATATCTTCAAAGGTCATCTTTATTTTCTCTCAAATCAAATAATTTAATACAATATAACCTGTATTAAGCAACTACCGGTCTTAAGAGGCCATTTTTGTTACACCCCTGAGTGGCTGCTAAAGACAGTTTTGACTGTATTTTCTCTCCATTATAACACTGAGACTGGTGAACTGTTGAATACATGGATTCAAATAAATAGAGTTAATAACACAGTTTCATCCCTTTGGAGCCTTCCACTTCTTAAAGCTCTTGACACCCTCATTGCACCACATCTCCCTTGATATGCACATCTCTTGAAATATCTCCATCCCTGCTATCTGACATGCTCCCACGTATGCGGCGTGATAGCGCTGTGGTGCCGCGTGAACCTGGAATAATCAGTCAAATTTATATACACACTATATAAAAATCCACCTGAAGTAAAACTGTCGGAATATGTGTAATTTGGAAATGTGGGAAAATGTATAACTAATAGATGAAGAAAGTAGGCTAAGGCAATAATGAACATTTAAAGTATTTTACATTAAACATTTAAAGAATGTTACAGTAAAAATCTAAATGTATGTTACAGTAAAAATTTTAAAGAGAGCTACAGTAAAAATCTAAAGTAAAAAAGTAAAGTTTGTTTTATTTAACGATGCCACTAGAGCACATTGATTTTTATCTTATCAGTGGCTATTGGATGTCATTCATCAGGCCTGCACAAATTGTGCGAACGATCATTTCGTTCGCTCACCGCTCGCGCAGTGTGTGTTGGCGTAATCCATTTTTTGTTTGCTCCCAAAAAAGATGACAGGATTTTTTATTTATTTTACGGATTTGACAACACGTTTTTGCCTTTTTGTTATGGCAAGACAAAACGTTATTAATCACACATTCCTTGTAAGAATATGTGATTTAAAATGCATAACACACCACGAGGCAGCAGCTTGTCACACTAAATATGACCAGCATAATTAACTTAAAATTGAGGAACATAGAAAAACAGTCAGTTTTCCAATCATTGGCTGATCTCAGGAGATCCAGCACAACAAGTATTACACAATTTAATATATCAATGCTTTGGCCATTTGCATATCTCATAAGCCCTTTGATCCATGAGGCTCTGTGGTGTTGGCCAGAACCCCACCAATCGACCAGTGATGTTATTAAAGTGCTGAGAGGTAGTCAGCTACAAGCAGAAAGAATCCAAACCTATGTTTATGTATAACAATGTTATCAGCCATTCTGTCGACCAATATTTGACAAAACATCCTGCTAGAAGAAGCATTAATTCTTTAGATACATAGCTCATGAATATCACATATAGGTCATCAGAACTGTCAAATAGCAGAGACTGATTTCAGATAGCTGATTTTTACAAGAATTGTCTTTTCCATTCATCTCAGCAGATGGTCTAGCAGGTTAAATAAAAAAAGTACATGCACCACAAAAATATGCTGGTTTAGACAGTGCTGGATTAGACAGAGTTTTTCTAGTGTAAGTCAATTTGGGACTGAAAAATTAATCCTGTTTATACAGATTTCTAGATTAGACAGATGCTGGTTTGGACAGGGTGCACTGTACATGCAACACTATGAAATCTGAAAACAGTTCCTCCAAGTAAATGTTTCACAAATTTTGCTTTAAAATAATCCTGGGAATAATAACTTATCACATTCTATCCATAGTAACCAAATGAGATCATTAGTAAAGAATATTTTAAACAAATTAGAAAATTTTGAAAGACACATCACATGAACAGGATGAGTAATTGACAAAAGTTGAAACTTAGATCAAGTTGTTTTAAAATTAACAATAACAATTACACTTGTCTTTCATATTATGTAACAACTTCATATAGAAAAAAGTGTTAAGACAAATTAAGTTTTTCTGGTAAAGAAACTAATATTCCATCAGCTTTTTTTCTGACATGTAATCGACTTTACTTTCTTAACAAACAATTCTATTTATATAATCGATCCTATGTAATACTCTAAGGGCATATTAGTTACTCGGGACACCGTGCATGATATTGGTATTTTCAAAATCTATATATACATTTTTCTATTCCCTTGCCATGTTCTCAGACAGAAATAAGCCAACACTTTCTGCTTTGATTAGCAGAAAATGCATTTTTTATCCCACTCTAAAGTAAAGTGTCATAAGACAATATGAAAAACACTAAGTGACTTGGTTAATTCCGCTGTCTGCATTCACGGAATCACACGTCAACTTTCTGCAGGCGAGTATGGTTAATCAGGGACATAGAGGTTTTTCTTATTTTTAGCCATGAGTGTTTTATTATGACATCTGGCAGCTAGGATAGTGGGATGTCACTCAGTGGTAGATTAACAGGCTGAGAGAAAGCTCCTCCCCCTTTTTCCCGTCGTCGTGGACGCGGTGGATGGATAATACCAAAAACTGCACCCAAGAGAGACATCTGCTATAACAGCCTGTCTCTGAACATAGACGTTAAACCACATGACCTGACCTGATGGAAGGCCATTACACACATATTTAACAAAATTTTATGTTTGCTCTATGCAGTGCACTGTCTAAACCAGCATTTGTCTAATCCGGATATCTGTGTAAACCATCATGATTTCAAAGTCCTGTCCTGCTCTGAAACACTGGATAACATGTGTCTATACTGGCACTATGTTTAAACTAGCATATTTTGTTGGCGCTAAAACATCAAAATGATGATTATGGCAGCCATTTTTATCAATCTTGATTCATCTTTCAATGGGGTTAACAAATGAAAACAAAATCCTTGTTCAAATGTTGGTGAAAGCAAATAATAATTTTTTCATGCTGATAGTACATCCTTACAAGTGAATATTACAGAACATTCGGAATACAGTATATACTTTCCGATTTTCTATTTTAATTTTTTTTAAATATTTCTATCAATCCACTTTAATCCTTACAGACATATTGTATAATGTATTATATAGTGAACTGTGAAACCAATCACTTGTCTATAATAATGACATTTTTATGTCCCAAATCAGCTTAAATGTTGTAATTTCTTTTTTAAATAATGTATTTCCTCAAGTGACAATTTAATACTGGTTTATCTGTATATTGATACAAACATCAATGTACTGTAAAACTTCTAAAAATACAGAACAGCAATTCTCAGCTATAATGTTTTAAATCTGCAGTGACTAAACATTTTTAATAAAGTGAACTTTGTCTAAACCAGAATCCTGTCAAAACCTGACAAATAATTTGGTCCCAATGTGTCCATTTAGTGTAAAACTGGACATTTTATTTGGTCCCGTGAGTATCTGGTTTAGATGATTTTTACTGTATTTAATAATTTAGAACAGATGTTGCAGGTTTGTTTAGTTCCTATGATGTGCCATGCTTCAGATCAAACTGAATAACATCAATGATATCCGTTTATTAAAGATACTTGGACAACAAACTTGAGTCAGAATCTATACAATTATTGGACATAATTATTGACTTTTATACACCAGTTGATCTCTAGACATCAAAATAAAATGATAAAACATCAATATAGTAATTTCTACAACCATGTTTAACCTTTATCATGCTTCATTATTTTTATCATTGTTTTTATCTCATCACTAATTAATAAAGAACAATGAAGTTTGTTTTGGTTAATGACGCCACTAGAGAACATTGATTTTTATCTTATCATCCGTTATTAGACATTATATGGTCATTTTGACACATAGGCAGCAATGGGTATTTTATTTACCCTTTCCCACAAACAGGAAAGCACATATCACAGCTTTGATGAACCAGTGGTGGTCCACTGGTTGGAACGAAAAATAGCACAAACTGAAAATGGATCTAGTGAGAAGGATTGATCCAATGACCAACCACTTCACAGGTGGACATTACCGACTGAGCTATGTCTGCTCAAATTATAACGAGTGCCCATCAACATACGCATACATATTCCAGACATGTCAGAACTATATGCTTGAACCTAAATTAGAAATGATAACATACATTCTGCTAGCAAGACCAAGGACAAGTAGATTTGAACAGTGTATGAGCCCGGGGACAAGTGAAGAACTCTAAGACTTGTACAACCCTGGAGACACATGCAACGACAACCACTCACATCATCTCTACAGGAATGTCCATCATGCCACGCAGTAATGATGCCACACTGCTGGTAATATGAAGCCAATCTAAAGGTAAATTGATCGATTCTATCTATGAAGTGGTCATGTTTTCCATCCATCAACATGGCTGTAGGGTACTGTTCTAATGATAGGCTTTTCCTCACAAATATAATCACTGTAACCGAAAATGGTGATTTTCTTGTATATCCAACCCATAATGATGCATGATTAGCCAGACACACAGGAAGATGGAGCCTGCAGAATTATTAGTTAACAAATCCACTATGTAATGTCTGATCCAAAATCTGTCCACTGTACTAATATGACAGTTTAACGAGAAAATCTTTTGTCATCATCCCACATGAATAGATACACATACAGTATGCTCTTGTCTAAACCAGCATCTGTCTAATCCAGATTTCTGTTTAAACCAGCACAATTTCAAAGTCCAGTCTAGCCACTTAACACTGGATAGCAATGATAAACAGTGAAAAATACATAAAAATACATATAAATTTGTGCAATCATAATATTTGATTAAACACTATAATAGTACAGTAGCATAAAAATTATCTCTCACCTGTTTTTGGCCTCTAGCTGACCAATCAACTCTCTTTGAGCTTTGCTGGAGTCCAGACTGAAGTTCAGCTCTGTTGGACTTCTAGACTGAAATTACACAGAAGTAGATAATATTAATGTAAATCTATCAACATTTGCTCAACAGTGTATGACAAGAAATAATAACTAGAAATCCAGAGCCAACTTACTTATAATGGCTTCCAGGATGAATCAATTTCAGAACCATAGGTAATTAACACTATTCTTTGTAGGTGCCTACTACAAAATGTGGTCACCATTAGCAACCATCTGCCCAATTATTTCAACCCCTGCACTGGGTGACAAGACATCAATATTTAGATACATACAAATCAATCAACTTACTCAACAGAGGGACTGAATACATCAATGTTTAATAACTAAGCAAATTATTCAAAAAATGTTGACTGACCTACCCTAAATATCACAGAATACCAAGTTTCTGAATTGAAGCTTTTCATAGGTAAAGGTGTGTGATAATAATGTAAGATGAGACTCATGAGAAGAATCTTTGCCCATGTAGTTAGTTATTGCTCCAGTATTATTCTCAAAAGTAGTGAAACTACATAATTATAATGGTCTCAAAATTAATATAGAAAGCACTATAACGTACTATACTACATGTCTCAATCTAAAAAGTATTGATGCATGCAGTGATACCAACATTAAACTCAAACATATTGATACTACAATACAAGTAGGTCTATTTGTCTCAAAATTAATCTCAAAATTATTCATCTACACTGCATGCAGTAGTCTCAAATTTAATCTCAAAAGTACTACACAAGATAGAATGGTCTCAATGGTACTACACTACATGTAGATTGGCAACACTAAGCACAGAAGTCTAAAAATAAAATCAATACACTAATTGCTATTATACTAGAGGTATGTTTTATGTATACATATATATCTAATAAACATTGACACCATAATATCAATTACTGTTTTACCACAATACTGAAGTTGTTCCTGAATAATCCATAAAATCTGATGTCCATTCTCACAAAGCTACCAGTGTATGTATTCTATGGTGAGGATGGCAACAAGGTTTGGCTTTTATTATCAGATGATGTGTTCACCATCAATTAAACATACACATGAAACCTTACATAATACCTTTCATCATGGCGGGTACAATGGCAATGGGCAGAATTAATATGAATGCGTAACGACCATTATGAGGCAGCACAATTGGTGAGCATGGTAATATGTCGATACCATCCACCACCTGCTGGAGGTGATCAATAGTGATCAATAGTTGTCAATATGTAACATGGTGTGACGGCCACAAACCTAACAGGCAATTTGATAATTAGAGCCATATGAATTATTCCCATTACTGGAACAACTCCAGAAAACCTCATTAATCAAAGCAATAATATCCCGATACACACAGAGCTATACATACACACAAAACACTTGATCCAACAAAAGCAGAAATAGAAATTTCTCCAATCATAATATCATTTCAATTTTACTGTACTTTGAGTAAAATTAAAAAAAAGTTACAAAGATTAAAATATATAAATCGTGGCTTATATCAGGGTATAAAGTTTGTTTTCTTCTAATCATCACAGTAGGAAACAAAGTTTTTTTCCAATTCTTTTTTTTTTTAACCAGCCTGTGAACATAGTAAATGGCATGGGTTAACTTGTCAAAACCATCTCATGAACATCTATAAACAGTAACGATTGTTTTATTTAACGATGCCACTATAACACATTGTTTTTCATCTTATCATTTGCTATTAAATGTCATACATATGGTAATTTTGACACATTTCTTCAGAGGAAACCTGTTGCTGCCACATAGGCTACTCTTTTCAACATGCAACAAGGTTTTTATATGCACTTTTCCAGACAGGACAGCACTTACTATGCTCTTAGATGAACCAGTTGTTGACCACTGATTAAAACAGGAAATAGCCTAAACTGCAGATGGGTCCACTGAGAAGGATCGATCTTATGACCAACCACTTCAAAGGCAGACATGCCACCAATTGAGCTATGTGGCACTAATCTAT
>JAUTWP010168761.1:0-10414 GCA_033042655.1 Cyathermia naticoides | reverse complement strand
CATTGTCTGCCAGACAAAGTTTACTTTTGGATTCTTTGGCAATATTCGGCTAAAGCAGACAGGTG
The DNA here is from genome assembly GCA_033042655.1 of Cyathermia naticoides. Classification (NCBI taxonomy): domain Eukaryota; kingdom Metazoa; phylum Mollusca; class Gastropoda; order Neomphalida; family Neomphalidae; genus Cyathermia; species Cyathermia naticoides. The sequence goes on along the minus strand of JAUTWP010168761.1, from coordinate 10,349 downwards.
CGTTTTTTTGTTTTTTAATTTCTTGATTATCATACTTATATGTGGTAGAGTTTGAGCACGCAAATTTCCAGATCGGTAAGTGAATAACCGATGTAGCAAACAAATATTTTTTTATGTGTTTTGACGCATCAGTTAATAGTAATACCTGTAAATATGATTATAGCAACTTTAAATCTGAAAATATAATTTTTAATAACTGCAAATAGATATTTTAGTAAAAAGCTTGATAGTTAACACGCATTGATCCACATTTGTCACAAAACATCCATGATTTTGATTCCAACCAAAACGGTATTAAACATTAGGCTAACTTCAATGACAAAGCAAAATTAATTACTTTCATAATTCACAATGTTTATAAAATTCACTATAATAAATGATACTAACTTGTCACCAATATGTGATAGATTAGAGCTCTCATCAAATTTAGACAGTAATGGTGACTTGTTTTCATGAACTTCTGATGTCCTTTCACTTTGGAACTCCTCCTTTTCTGGACATGGTAAGCTAGGTATCTGCATAGTCACTGGCTGTGAAGTTGGTTTACTAAAATAGTCGCTTACTGGAGATGATCTTTGTTCTGGCAATACTGGTATCAATGGAGATAAAGGATGAGAACTCTGTTGTGGTGGAAACTGTTGCTGGTGCATGTTATTGGGTATGTATTGGATACCTGGTCCTTCTGGCTGAAATGGTACATAAGGGAACTGACATGGTTGAAGGGGTAACCCATGGTATGGTCTCCGTGGATGTATCATTGGCCCACCTCGGAAGAGTGGTATAAATGTAGAATTTGCATTGTATGGTGGAACATTTGTAAGATATGGATTGAAGACTACTGGTGGTGGTGAAGGTGCAGGTGGCCGGATAAACTGATATCCCTCACGTCCCTGCTGCTGAAAATTATATGGCTGCATTCTTCAACGTAGAGCATCTGAAAGATATTCACAAAATGCAAAACAGGGGTGAACAAATTATAATTCTACATGGTTGCGAAAAAAAAAAAAATTGTAATCCTTTTTGTTTGTGTACAACCCTTTTTGAAAATTTAATGAAATTAATTATATTTTTGATTTCTGTATATTTGTAATTATAAATATAATAAGTATTATGACCAAACAAAAGTTATGAAGACTTTCCTTATACGGTAATTTAAAAAAACACATTTAGATTTCAAACAGTATACAGTTATTACTACAATGTATTATTAATAATATGTTAATAATACTTATATGAAAATATTGGTACATTTCATAGCCATTCGCAGACCTTCATTTTAGAAAAACCCAAGAGTGCTCAAAATAGTACACCTCAAAATGCTATCGACGGGGGTGGGGTGAAAAATGCAGAGAAAAATTGCACACCTCAAAATAATTATAATTAGAGGCAAGAAACCGAAGTGAATTGCACTCATGATTAAGTTTGAGGAGTAATCATGTTTAAATTAAATATCTTAAGAGTTAATGTTTTCAAAATCACATGGCAGTATTGTGAAAGTAACAATTCTTAAAGTAAAAACATCTGAAAGTACGTTGTTATTAGGCTAGTTGTTGAAGACGAAAAAAAGATTGAACGCGAAATAAATGGTAAAGAAATGAATTTGGTATCATTAGAAGTGGAAGTTTCAGTAGAACATAATTATACAATATCCGCTAAAATCTGCTTTTGGGGATTTATTCTTTTAGATAATTTTAATTTTTGTTTACTTTAAGCATTGACTGACTCAGTCTGAGTAGAACATTTCGTTAAACTAATCAGTAAAATTATTGAGATAATTCCCTCTAAATTATACTAATATTTAAATTAATATTGATTATTATTTAAAGTACAAAGCTGGAACTTTATAGTTGATAATGTTAGACTGTTTTCTGTGTCACTGGCTATTTTCAGGCGCACTTACTTTTGTGAAAGGGAGCGGGGGCTTAAAAGGGGAAGGATGGCTGGAAATGACACTACATTATATTTTTTGTACAAACGTTTTTCTTCCTGATCATCAACGCTAATATCCTCAGCATAGTTGAAACTTTCTCCTCGACAGTCACTGCATACTGTCATTACACATTATTTCCACATGGATGGTTGAACAGCCTGCATTTTATTTTACAATCTACACAGTTCAACGAACTTGCTAGCACTGCTTAAAAATGAGCAATGACACATTGAAAACAGTTGATCATGATCAACTATAAAGTTTCAACTTTCTAATTTCTTTGTTAGTATAATTTGAGCCAATAATCCCAAGAATTTCATTGATTCGGTTAACAAAATATGCTACTCAGACTGAGTCAGTCAATGCTTTTAAAAACATACCAATTTTAAAAAAATCTTAATCGATCTCTGTGGTCGAGTGGTTAAGCTATCGGACTTAAGGTTGGTAGGTACTGAGATCGAATCTCTCAGTCGAGGAATGGTATTTTTAATCTCAGTACAGACTCCAATCCAGAGTGAGTGCTCCTCGAGGCAAATAGACTCCCCCCTTTTCTCTCTAAAGAGTTCTTAGCTTCTATTACCACTTAGTGACCACTCCAAAGAGTTCTATTAATCACTTAGTTCTTAAAAACACTACAAACCATGCAATGCTAATGGGATTTGAACACAAGCCATTAGGACCAAGAGCACGAGTCTTACAACGAGACAACAGATTAACAACAAACTTTACTTTTTGTATTTTAAGGCTTTTAAATGTCACAGCAAACGTATCCTTATGGAATGAATCGATCATTGTCGATTGTGAGTTCTGGACAATTCGGCATCACTTCTGATTCAAAATGGACGATTCATGACAAAATATGGTGTGAATTTCGCATTATGTAAGTTGGAAATTTAGGCCCTACTTGATTTACTTGTGTGAAATATCTTTATAACGATCACTAACCCTAACTTTAAACATAACACAAACATCGATTTGGGGGAACAGGTGGAAGTCATACCAAATGTTTGTCATTGGTGGCCCACCAAAATCATTGAAATTGGATTTTCTGGATGCCACCTAATTTCCCAAATGTGACAGTCATGGTGGAATCAGAACAATCACATTGATTAGGCCTACATCAGGTTTACAAAAAAAATTGAGACTAATTAATAAATACATCATTCCCTCCCTCACACTCCCCCCCCCCCCAATATAAAGTTCTAGATCTGCCACTGAACAGTTAATCATGCATCGTGAAATTACCTCATAATTTTCCAAAAAGTTTTGTTTGTTAATTTGGTAACTTTTTCTTAAAGGATGTGACTGAATGAAAGGTTTACCAAATTTGATACCAAATTTTAAAAGTAAAATAAACTTCAAAAAAGCATGCAATGATTCATTGAATGAATCGAAAGATGCACACTTCTGCTTCAAATGTGTTGAAATACAAAAAATCTGAATCGTGATACCTGCAATCATTATCGCCTCATCATAATGAGCACTTTCACTAAAGTTCATAACACGTGTCACTCTAGCATTTCAAATTATTAACATAAAGAAGTTATTCAAGAAACAAAACTCTGCTCAACCTTCCAACACACACGAACATCAATTTAGAAATAGTAACGAATCTGGCGCCTCTTATATTAATACGCAGTACTACAAGACTCAAGTAAATAGTCCCACCTGTTCTTTACTTTTAATGCATGGTCTGTATATTTTGTTTAAGCTATTTGAGCACGTGGCGCATTTACAACTATTTATCAAATTTATTATAAACTTACTCAACCATAGCAACTTAGAATCTGATTTATTAAAGAATCGAAGAAGATAGACTGACGAGTTACGTCCCCTGTTTCGTACCTCGGCTATAGATTGAGACTAAGGCAAGACCTTTTAGAGGTTTTTATTAGATCTATGATAGCAATAATTAATTATTTTATGAATTTTTTTTTTTATAAGAATGACAAGAAATGCATGATTGCATTTTGCACAGATATTTGCATAATGCATATGTTGTCATTGTGATGTTTTATCAATAAGTTATACTAAGCAAACAAACAGCTGAGGCACCAACAAGAGGAGTAACCTAACGAAGCTTGGTTTGATATACGAAAGCAAGATTTACTTCCCTTGACCTTGTTTTTGCAGACTAATATTCTTGACACTTAAAATTAATGTACAGTGTATATACATTTATAAAAATCATACTTTGTTGAATACTTTATTTCTTAAAGTAAAAGAAGATATATAAAGTATTCAACAAAGTATGATTTTTATAAATGTATAAATATACATTTAAATGTAGCCTACATACATATTATAATTTCGTTTTTATTATACACATAACTCGTGCAGGCAACGTGAATTAACTATAATTATTGATCATCTGTAGTACCTATCTGCAAATAACGCGTATTGGAAAACATATAAGGTAAACATTTTCCTTTAAAATTAAAATTTCATATACTATTACAGTAAAGTTTAAAAGTATCATCAATATTGATAATAATTATTAGTTTAATTATCGCAATAAAAGAAAGAAAAGAAAACGAACCAACAACACCTGGCCATTTCAAAACACCGCCCCTTGTGCTCTGGCCAACCTATGCGATGCATTGCACTGGCGTACTCGCGACTTTTACTCGTCTCGACCGGACTACACCACCGTGCTATGGTGGAGCTCGACTGCTGGTTCAGTCAACTACTGCATGGAAGATGTGGGTCATAGACATTAATACATGAAACTAAAACATAAAAGTATCGGTTTTGTTTGAGAACTATTTCTACAATTCAAAATCATGTTCATAATGATAAATTCGTAAACTTTACCATGTCAATATACAATTTCACAAAATTGAATTCACATTACATGTATGTAGGCTACATCTTGAAACCATTTACTAAAATGTGATTTAAATTAAGAGTAAAAAAAGAAGGTAGGCCTACTGGCATATACTAATAGAACATAAATATGGCACGAAAATAAACTTAATTGACCATTTTAAGTGTTTTGGGTCAAAACAAGAGTTTCGTTTGCCCAAAGATGACCATTCAAACAATATCAGTGTCAGTCGTCACCTTATTATAATAACGTCGTAAGTGATATTTGTTTTTCAAGGTAATACACTTACAACATTTTTTTAGTAAACATCTAAACCACTATGACAATAAATAACATGCTATGTTCCATCACCATTTCATTATTAATGGTGCACTTACGACCTTTGTTTAACAACAGCAGACATCACCAGAGTACATAATTATGTACCTGATAAGACAAACATTTGAATTTTACCTGCCACATTACTTACGACCTTTTCATAATTAGGTTACACAGTGTCCTATCGACTATTTTGATAGTTAAATAAGTAATTCGCTAAAGTTATTGCAATACATGCATTTTTTCCTTGTGCATACCATTTGAATAGATGGACGATTTTCTTAATAACATAATCGGAGATATATCTGGAAGCTTCGATTGGGAACGACCCCTGGCCATGGTCAGAGGCTGCTCCCAATGGGAGCGTGCTTGAACAGTTATCTGATGGAAGCACGTAAATACTTTTACCTGACCTGACCTAACTGGAATGTTTATTTTATTTTCTCGACTCCCTACGGGTTAGTGCGTCCTCTAAGCGATCTGTCTTTGCCCAAGTCCTGACAAAAGATACAATCTCATTAACAGCAAGGGACGTAACATAACACGATGAATATCTATATAGACGGGGTGAGGACTTAATGCAACGAAAGGTCACGCCAGCATGCGCTCGTACATTGACGGTAATTAGTCGCCATGTCTTACAATGGCGGGTAACCTGATAGGCGGAGGAATTTACAATAGTTAGCTTGGTGTGGAACTAGACTGGTCCTACTGGCTGGGTACCACAGGTGCGACTGCGCTGCAATTTAAACGGATTAGTTTAGGGTAACATAAGAAAGGTCGGTTGCATGGAAGGTAGCATTAGGAATGCTTATCTCATTCTTGACACGGAAACTGTCTAGATTTTGTCCTTGGTACCTTTTTTCGGATTTAGTGGTATGCGATAGTATTGCCTGGGAAATCAAAATATTCAGCACACGTGCATTCAAGCTTTCGTATTTTTGTATACGTGTAGTTGATACATTTGTTGTGTAACTTAAGTAAAGAATTTCAATCACGAGCATTTCTGTTTTTGAAGACGATATATTCAAGATGATGGATGGCAATACTATATGGATACTGTAGAATTTCTTTAAGCAAGTCATAAATGCGATGTGTTTCAAGGAAAAAAACAATTATTTTAATAGGAATGAGGAAATCCAAAGGTTGACAGATAATTATAATCTTATACCGAATTACATTAATTTTGTTTTATGACTTCTGTATAAAACTACTAATTTAATTACTATTACCATAAAACCAACACCCTTAATTGATAATATCATAATTAGTAAATCTGCATTAAATATAAAAAAAGATTCATATTTTTTAAAACAAAATTAATATAGGCTACAATTACTGTGCACAAAATCAACTCAGCTTAGTAAACTGTTTGCTAGTAGTGTTACCATGCATTTAAGGAATCTACTATAAAGTATAACTAAACATTCAAGACTTTACAATACACTGTATATACAAAAAATAAATGCATATATTATAGTCTTGCATGTTTAGTTATTTTGCTCCCTACAGTACTGGTAGAGCACTGTTTCACATGATGAATTTAACCTTTAGCAGATTATACTATAAAGTGTTATATGTTACTATTTTCGATTAGCATTAACAAAGAAGTTTTACATAGACTTTCACTGAAACAAGACGGTACAGACCATGGTCTTTGCTGACCAATGATTTTCACGTGCAAGTGGTGTACATCTTCTTTTAATGCATTGAGGTGCGCTCACTCTGGGCTGGAGCCAAACATTAGTAATTATTTTAAGTTTTTTTTTCATTTTGACATAGGTCATATAGTGCTACATGAAAAACAACCATTTGTTGTGCTTGACCGATACTCAACAACGTGTTAGTGCGAAACTATAATTCATCTGCGTGTCATGCCCCGATCTTCCTCGGGTGGATAGCACTGTATTAAATGAGAATATCTCTTCACAACGACTGGATTAACAGTTTAAGAAGACATTACCGTTTACGCACTGATGTCATGTCTTCACACAGTTTGCGTCACGTCAACACAATATGGAATGTGAAAATGATGTGTGTATCCCCTGTTAGACCAACAGCAAACAGATATGACATAAACATGTGAAAATTATGTGTGTATCCCCTGTTAGACGAACAGCAACTGAATATGACATAAACATGTGAAAATTATGTGTTTATCCCCTGTTAGACGAACAGCAACTGAATATGAAATAAACATGTGAAAATGATGTGTGTATTCCCTGCTAGACGAACAGCAACTGAATATGACATAAACATGTGAAAATTATGTGTGTATCCCCTGTTAGACCAACAGCAACCGAATATGACATAAACATGTGAAAATTATGTGTTTATCTATCCCCTGTTAGACGAACAGCAACCGGATATGACATAAACATTAGTGAGACTATTTCAGCACTGGTGTCAGATAATAATTCAATTTGTTTGTAGCGATATAACCTTTTATTTCTTCTTTTTTTGTTAGTTTGGGCTATTTTTCGTTCCAACCAGTGTTCCGCAACTGGTTCAACAAAGGCCGTGGTATGTGATGTCCTGTCTGTGGGAAAGTGCATATAAAAGATCCCTTGCTGATTATCGAAAAGAGTAGCCTATGTGGTGGCAGCGGGTTTCCTCTAACGAAATGTGTCAAAATTACCATAATTATGTATGACGTCCAATAGCCGCTGATAAGATAAAAATCAATGTGCTCCAGTGGCGTCGTTAAATTTTTTTTTAACGTCCAATAGCCGCTGATAAGATACAAATCAATGTCCTCTAGTGGCGTCGTTGAACAAAACAAACTTTACAGTGAGCGGACATGTCTGTAAGAAAGACAACCCCGTTTTGAACAAAGATGACCAAGATTGTCTCATCGGTGTGCTTGAGAGTTTGATTTAGAATTTATATTAATTCATTAATTTGTGTTTTAAATGTAAAAGTTAGCTAGTTTAGAATGTGTTACCCAATGACATGCACGTGATAGTAAAGTTTTATTTCACGACGCTACTAGAGAACATTGATTTTTATCTTATCATCGGCTATTGGATGTCAAACATAACTTATGGTCATTCTGACACATTTCTTTAGAGAAAACCCGTTACCTCCACATATATGCTACTCTTTTCGATAAGCAGCAAGGAGTCTTTTATATGCACTTTCCTACACACCACAGCACATACCACGGCCTTTGATGAATTAGTTGTGAAACACTGGTTGGAACGAAAAATAGCTCAAACTGCAGATGGGTCCACTGAGATGGATCGACCCGACGACCGACCGCTTCAAAGGCGGGCATGCTATCGACTGAGCTACATCCCGCTTCAGAATTGAGAAGGATCGATCCTATGACAGAACATAAGTAACTATATTGGTCATTTAAATTATTATCATTTATTTATAATATTAATAATTATAATATTATTACTAGAGGTAGCAGGATGTAGCTCAGTCGGTAGCGTACCAGCCTTTGAAGCGGTTAGTCGTCGAATCAATCCTTCTCAGCGGACCCATCTGCAGTTTGGGTTACATTCCTTTCCAACCAGTGCTCCACAACTGGTTTATCAAAGGCCGTGGTATGTGCTGTCCTGTCTATGGGAAAGTGCATATAAAAGATCCCATGCTGCTTACCGGAAAGAGTATAGCCTATGTGGCGGCAGCGGGTTTCCATTAAAAGAAATGTGTCAAAATTACCATATGAATGATGTCCAATAGTCGATGATAAGATACAAAAAATCAATGTGCTCTAGTGGCGTCATTTAATAAAACAAACTTTACTTATCTTTAATGGCTTTAATTACCATTTTCACCAGGTCAAATCAGAACAATCTATTACAGACGCATATGTTGGGCCCCAGTTATGACCTTGGTCATCTCTGTTGTCCAAGACATTTCATCAAGTCCCATTGGTAGGCCTACATGTTTGCCTGCATGTGTGTCAAAGTGTATAATGTGTCTGTACATGTATAGGCACTGCTATTTATAAATCTTTATTTCGTTTTTTATGTTGTTCGTGTATCTTAGCGTTTTTATACAAATAATGATTGGTTTAAATAAGTAAGCCTAACTAGAGGTTAAATCAATGGAACGTAATTATGTTATCCTCGACTCATATAGAGGTGGCCCCCAATGACAAACCTAGGGGCCCCAAACGTTTCCGAAAATATTTACAATGTAAAAAATTGAAAAATCGTAAAATTTAGGGGGGGGCGGGCACCCGAGGCACCCTAGATCCGCCACTGGTTCTAGTCATGTATAACCAGTGACAGAAAACAGTCGAACATGATCAACTATAAAGTTTCAGCTTTGTACTTTATTACCGTACTGTATATACTGACCCCCAAAAGAAACGTTACCGTACCAAATTCTCAGAGACTACTGAAGAAAATCCAAAGTATGAATATGCACCATTGCATGTTTAAAGGTTTTTTAAATTAGAATGCTGTTTTGGCATGATGTGAACAAAATTTCATTCTCATGAACATATATCTTTTGAAGATGCAACAAGTTTAGTTTTTTCTTCAGTAGTCTCTCTGAATCTTGGTATCGTTTCTTTTGGTGGTCAGTTTATATTTATTAGTATAATTAAAGGCAATAATCCCAATAATTTCACTGAACTGAACAAAATGTCCTACTCAGACTGAGTCAATTAATGCATATTTTATCGAATTTTGGATATGTTGCCCCAGCAAAACATCATAGCCCCCTGAAAAACATTCTCGCCCCCTCAAACAATGTCGTTAAGGGTCCAATTTAATAATTTTGTCAAAATGATACTAATGTTTGTGGAACCATATTATTATTATTATTATTATTATTATTATTATGAATATTCTTAGTTCATGAAACTATTTCTAATCGCTGCGCCGTATCCTCCGGATCTTTGGCCCCCTACTGCTCCGATCGGTCGGATCGACTTTTCGTATAGGCCTAGTCAACATTTTTAGTTATGCTGTACGATTAAACCCTTAGATTATATTAATATTACATGTGATTAAATACTTATTGTGGCTAATGTTGTTGTTGTTGTTTTCTATTTATATAGGGAGAGAAATATGCGAATACAGTAGCCTACTTAGCATTATGTAGGCCTACATTATTAAATTACATTTATAACTTATAAAATAATGGTTTACCCATACTTTTTTCTTATGAGCCCTTTCTCGAGTGCATACATGTTGGGCAAAACTTGCTTCCTGGATAGTCCAATCTTCCTCATTTAAAGGGATTAGAACCGTATTTACAGGTATTAACTGATGCGTCAAAACACATACAAAATATTTGTTGGCTACATCG
>JAUTWP010168750.1:0-10415 GCA_033042655.1 Cyathermia naticoides | reverse complement strand
CCAAAACTACAATTTTGTCACCTAGTTGGCACGATCAACAGGCAGATCCTGTAACAAGAGTGTTTCAGCTACACGAAAATAGTAGACACAAAAATTCTCCTTTCGCGTTACACTTCGCCCCCATCTACGCCTAGACTAACAAAGCATAGCTGTAAATGCAATATTATTCGTAATTTTACATTGCAATTTCTCAAATATCTACTTATTTCTTTCTGACCATCATTTCTTTGAGGTACAGTCATCACAGAAAAATGTCCGCCTTATATAAATTGTAAATCGTTTAATAAATACAAAAACGTGATTGATACTTATTGATAACGTCAACGAAAACTAAATATTAATAAAATATTGTTCCAAACTGAAAATAATGAAAACCCTGTAATACGCTATTTCCGAATCCTTGTGAAGTACAACAATATAACAATGCACGACAATGTAATAATACGTAAATAATTTGAATGTATTTGTCACACGTGCGTTATGGAACACACATCTCAAACAAAAGGTGCTATGACTATAAAAGATGAGTTTGACAAAGTGTCCTCCGTGAAACGTCCAGGCGTCACTACAGATTACAGGTAACGTCTTACTGATCTTGTTTATAGTGAAAATTACAGGTGTGCTAACTCCTTAGATTATTCACTCAATGTCTTTTTTATAAGATACTGGTGAAAATTGCACGTTTGTTTTAAGTACTTATTCTTTCTTAGATTATTCACTCAATGTCTTTATTATAGGATCCTGGTGAAAATTGTAGGTGTGTTGTAACTGGTTAGTCTTTTTTAGATTATTTACTCAATGTGTACGTTATAGGATAGTGGGTAGGAGTGTGGGATAACGCTCTTCTGAAGATATCAATTTCACTCACACCTACACGCACACACAAACAAAACCCCATATACATACACGCTCAAAATACAAACATACACACACACGTACATGCATACACAGACAACCACTCACATGCACGCACGCACACTAACAACAAAAACCTACATACATAAACAATCAAAACAATACAAACACACGCAAAATATGTAAATATGATTAGGAGGAGAGATTATAGTTCTGTTTATATTTTGTATTACTAAATCTGTTTCAAGATTAGGATGAGAGATTGTACTTGTTAGTTAACAAAAAATTAAGTTTGTTTTGTTTAACGACGCCACTGGAGCACATTGATGTATCATGTTTATCTTATCATCGGCATAACTATGGCCATTTTGACACATTTCTTTTAGAGGAACCGCTACCGCCACATATGCTACTCTTTTTGATAAGCAATAAGAGATCTTTTATATGCACTTTCCCACAGACATGACAGCACATACCACGGCACTGGTTGGAACGGAAAATAACTCAAACTGCAAGTGGGTCCACTGACAAGAATCAATCCGACGACCGACCGCTTCAAAGGCGGGCACGCTACCGACTGATATGATAACATTATGTAGACAAAATAATGGATATTACAGATATGCATCAGCAATGTTTTTTTATCGATTGACAGACAAATTGCTTCTTTAATATATATCTCAATATTATCTGAACGTTATCTTCGGTTGCATTCACACATGGGTATTGTTGTATTAGTGTATTAATGTTAGTGTTTCAATAAGCTGCCAATTTGTTTATAAAAAATATAGCGTAAACACAATAATTGTTTTCTAAATGGACGTCATAAATAGTTTTAGAGTTGCCACTAATTAAATCTCCATTTATCGTATCTAATAAATCTTAACTAATTTTAATACAGCCGTTAGGCACGCACCAACATATGTACACACATACGCGCACGCATGTACGGAGACACGCACACATATACACACATATACATACTTTATTATGCACACACATGCATATATCACACACCCATGCACACACATCGCACATATATATGCACGCACAATAAAATTCACAAGCTTAGCATACACATAGGTAGTTAGGTATAGACAATGCATATACATGTCTGTGTATGTCTATATCTACGTGTCTATGTCTGTAACATGCAATTATCTTATAGTAAAGTTTAAAAGTTTGTTTTGTTTAACGACGCCACTGGAGCACATTGGTTTTTTATCTTATCATCGGCTATTGTACGTCATACATATGGTCGTTTTAACACATTTCTTTTAGAGGAAACACGCAGCCGCCACATATGCTACTCTTTCCGATAAGCAGCACTTTCTCACAGATAGGACAGCAAATACCACGACCTTTAATGAACCAGTTGTGGGGCACTGTTTGGAACGGAAAATAGCCTTAACTGCAGCTGCGTCCACTGAGAAGGATCGATCTGACGACCGACAGCTTCAAAGGCGGACACGCTACCGACTGAGCTACATCCCGCTCCCTAGGTATAGATAATGCATATACACATTTCTGTGGACAGTTGCCTCTTGTTATTTGGGGACCAACAAAATATGCCGGTTTAGAAAGAATGGGAGACACATTACTGTGGACCACTTTCTGCAAATTGTCCCACAAACCAGACAGAGGAATGCAGTCTGGCCCTCAGATATCCCCCTAATAAAGGAGAAACTCTTTGGACCCATGGAGAATCCTTAAAAAACAGTGACATTTGTTCAATCCTCAGGGCTTATCGAAAAGAGTAGCCTATGTGGCGGCAGCGGGTTTCCTCTAAAAGAAATGTGTAAAAATTACCATATGAATGACGTCCAATAGCCGCTGATAAGATACAAATCAATGTGCTCTAGAGGCGTCGTTAAACAAAACAAACTGCTTACAAATAAATATTAAAAAAACCCAGTCAGGTCATGTTTATAACGCGACAAAAAACTATTTTTTCGTAGTAACTATGTACACCTGTCTGTCACCCCGTGAGTGGCAGCTTTGTTAATTAGTGACAGTAATTAATCGTGCTAATTAACAACACTGTTTGACTCCCACTGATAACAGATTATCTCTTGTTACACCCAGAAATGGACAAACCAATAAAAGGTAATTAATATATTAAACAAACAAATAAATTGGCGTGTCAGTAGGTGTTGTTTATGTATTGTCAAGTAGGCCTACTCAATAATAAGTGGCATTACAAACTTCACACTGGCAATACAAACAGTGGGTAGTCAGTGTTGAATGCAATAAATTCGTAGTCATTGGATCGAAGAATAAAAATTTTAAATGCGCACATTCAAAACTATTTAAATCTTTGTTGTTGTTGTTGTTGAACATTGTTGTTGTTGTTCTTCTACTTATTATTATTATTATTACTACTACTGATCTAAACTTAAACATATGTCTCGGAATGAGACATTGACCATCACACACACACATCTGATATAAAATAAATAAATAAACTGTTATGAAAATAATGAATTTTAGATTAAAGATGGAAAGTTTACTTTAGTCAACGACGCCTCTAAAACACATTGACCTCAAACATAAATTATGCTCATTCTGAGAGGTGTTTTTATGGTGGTGTTTTTTAGAAGAAACTCGCTTTCGCCACATATGCTACTCTTTCTGATAAAGCAAAGTTTCTTATAGGGCTATACATGCACTTTCCCACAGACAGAACAGCACATGCTACGGCCTTTGGTGAACCAGTTGTTGACCACTGGTTGGAATGGAAAACAGTCCTAACTTCAAATAGGGACATAGTAGCGGATCTAGAAATTAAATAAGGGGGTGGCTGGACGGGGTTGACTTCGATGAAATTAATACAATTTATTAATAATATTTCGAATGAACTTAAAAAAAATTGCTTAGGGAAGGGAGGGGGGTTAGCCACCCTATTCACCCCCTCTGGATCCGCCACTGAGAAGGATCGATCGACCGGTTTCACAAACAGACACGCTACCGCTTAGCTACTTCCCGCTCAAGATTTAAGATGGATAACTCCTGTTAGTTTGTCATATCTTCAATTAATAATCTCCCTTATTTTCCTAGAATTCATTGTAAAAACTTGTTTGTTTTTGTTTTAATATATAAAATCCAGGTTGGAGAGTTGAAGAAAAAGCAAGCGTTATACTTGGAGCTTTAAAAACAAATATCCATGTATATTTTAATAGCAAATATTAACATTTTTATTCCATGATTATCCAGCGTGAGTTACGTTATTTATAGGTATGATGTCACCATTTATAAATTATCTTCCACAATAGTACAGGACCAGGAACAACATTTCATGATTCATGTTCCAAACACATGAAATAGAACATGCTTCCGTATTTTTTGTCTTATATTATAGATCTATATAGGCCTAATTATGTAATAAATAAAATAAACTAATAGTATTATATTTATCTTTGGTTTGATTTATTTTGTAAACAATTTTTTATTATTTATATATGTATTTTTTATTAAATATTGTTTTTTTTTTTTTAATTAAAAGAAAATTGCATGTCTTTCTGTAAGGTTTTAATTTAAAATTATCCTTCAAACAAAATGAAAAAAATATTTGTAGTAAAACGTTTTAATGTATATAATTATAATACACGTAAGCGTATCATTTTAAATCAATGTTTTGTTTTTGTTGAGATTTTTGTTGTTGTTTTATGTGGATTTTTGTTGTTGTTGTTTTATGTGGGTTTTTGTTGTTATTTTTTTGGGTGGGGGTGGGGTCTATAATTTTTATTGTTATTATGGTTTTAATACTGTTTTTCTCTTTTTGGGGGGCGATACCTCTCAGTATACTGCCCCTCCCCATCTCTAATCTTCATCAGATTTCATAAAATGTCAGTTTCATAACACCTGAACCCAACAAAGCCGCGAAATTGTAAGAATTACGTGGTGTACGGTTAACCTTGAGTTGATCGTTCCCATTTGACATGCTGACGTGCGGGTTTTCACAATAAACTAGAACATTGCTATTACTCGACCTCTTTTCATAAGCCAGTGCGTAAATAAGTGTCACGTGACATGTCAACACAGAACTCGGCCTACCAGTCGTAAACACTCGTCAGTTTTATTTTTGGCAACTCCTTCTATGGCAAAAATCCCCTTTCCGAGGTAAAATTTCATTGGTTGTTAACAATCACGTGACGACAAATTTCTGACGTAGGTTGAGTCAGCTACACAAATGCACAACAAGGGTACGCCATTACTGCATTCGGGAAAGGAAAGACAAAGAAGGTGGAAGTGTTATCGTTTAGAAAGGCGCAAGAAACTTTGTGAGTGTAAAAGCTGTAGTAGATTGTGGAAGGACATTGAATTGGCTTCTAACAGGTATCAATAACATCAGAATATCATACTATTTAACCGTTTTTCGAGTGAAGTTTGCCTACAATCTGGAAGAGCTCGTTTGACATTGGCTGTTTACTGCGCAAATTATTATTTTGACAGTGTTTAAAACTGAATGAGTTTGATTAATTTATAGACATGAAGAACGAAATACGAAGTGCTACTGATTTCTTGTCAAATCTCCTGAGAGCTCAAAATGTTTCTCCGGACAAAATTGAGAATTTTCGAACAACTTTGCAGAATGTTATGAGTGAACATTATGTAAACCACTGGTTTCCCGAGACGCCATGCAAAGGCAGCGGTTACAGATGTTTAAGAATCAATCACAAGATGGATCCTTTAATTAAACAAGCAGCAGAGTCCTGTGGAGTGTCAATGGAGATGATAAGAAATTTGTTGCCCAGGGAATTAACTATGTGGGTTGACCCAAGAGAAGTGGCGTACCGAATCGGTGAAAATGGCAGCATTGGTATGCTATACCAGAGTGATTTACCTCATGTGATGTGCCAGAAGCAAAAATCTCAAAATACTCCAGTCCAGTCTCATTCGGTTTTACAAAACAACCACGAGGAGGTGAATTCATATTCCTGCAAGGGTCAGTTCCTGAACTCCTTGCCCAGGGACAACTTGAAACAACTGGCAGCAGCTTTCGTTTCTAGCTAATCTTGCTAATATAAAAACTTGGTTCAGCTTCACGAATCCTCGCCAAAGATTTCATCTTCATTTGTACATACAATCCTGGGCAATGACAACCCATCGTGTACCATGGACTGCGATTTCAGAATGTCAGTATTCATCATTTTGCTCATAACATCAATGAGAACTGAGATGAATGTAGTGCTAGGATGTTGGTGCTAGACCATGCAAATGGAAACTTTGTCGTTTGATGAAATTGTGATGTCATACTGGTGATGATGGACTTAAGCCATGTTTGTATGGAATGTGTGTACAGAATTGTAATTCTACAGTGATTGAGTATCTTATTTCCAATGTCAGAATGAATGATTACCATTAAGGCATTTATCAAATTATGTTGTGCATGGTCAGGGTGCAAGATTGAAGACGCACAAGTTAACTTTGTGAATGCTATACATGTATTCACATGATAAAATGTCTTTCATATTTTATTCCTACTTGATGTGATCTCCAATACCTGACCAAAGTTTATGGATGTATATTTGTTGTAAAACGATTGCATTGATGTGTAGTTTTTATCACAGTTTTCTGTGATTATGTTCAATGCAGTTGAATTTCTTTTTCATAAAAGTGAAAAAAGAAAAAATGGGAATAAATCTCAATTATTTAATGTAAAAGTGGATTTGGTTTCTTTTTATTTAAGTGTGGGATATCATTGTTCAGGTGATTATTTGGCTAAATGACAGCATTGTCATGTTTGTATTGTAGACCTGTCGCTGTGTCAGTCTTTTTTTAGTTACAATTTTTGTAACATCAAATAATTATAATACTGCATCAAATGTAATAATGTGTATGCATTTGTGCAATTGATGCAATATTTATTTTTATAAAATTAAAAAATTGTAATTAGAATACAGATTCAGGTCTATAAAACAACATGATTATGATAGCCCGGCAATGCTGGATTAAATGTAAAACGAAAAATTGTGCATTGGTTCAGTTTGCCCGACACTAAATTGTATTTTTTAAACATCTTTTGTATTTAAATTAAAATCATGTAAAAACAAATTAAAATTCCATTCAATTTTTAAAGGATATAATTATGATATTAATAATGCTTTTTCTAGTTACACTAGAGTTTTTTGGGTGGATTATGTTTTTTAAACACATTGGTGTTAGTTTGGCCAATATTTCAATATATTTATAATTATTCTTGATTACTACCATGATTCCAGTTCACATTAAAAATATACATCTTAGTTTCCAGGGGTACATCAAAAATATTCTTACCATTGTAACTTTGTAAGTGCTAATTTTCAGTTTCATGTACCATATGATTATATTTAACCATATGGCCCTTTTTCCTTGTGCGTGAGACATAGCTAAAGTGGTAGTGAGTCTGCCTGTGAAGCAGTTTAGTCATCGGATCATTGCTTCTCAGTGCAGTTTGGACTATTTTTCGTTCCAACTGCTGGTCCACAACTATTTCATCAAAGGGAAAGTATATAAAATAATTTATGCTGCTTGGAAATAGTAGCCTGTGTGGTGGCAGCTGGTTTCCTGTTAGAATACCCTATGTTTAATGTCTAATAGCCAATTATTAAAAAGCAAGAAATAATGCCAATATGCTAAAGCATACATAAATACCAATGATAAGTTGGTGAATGTCAAAAATGCACATTTCTATGGCTGGTTTTACTTTGATGAAATCTGGGACATCCATTTCATTTACTGTAGGGCCATGTGTATTTAAAGGTTAAAATGTCACTCGTTCGACTTTTCAGAACCTGTGCTTTTACTTTTTAGTAAAGTTTCAACATTAATATTTTGTTATACGTTTAACTGAACGTCAAGTTTTAAGTAAATTAATACATAAAACGTCATTTATTCTGTTTGTGTTATGGGGGAAAGGAAATACTTAGATAATCAAAATAATTTTGTCACCTTTTATGTTGTAATCTTAAAGGTGTGTTAACATCTAGTCTTATTGAGTGAAGAGTGTTTCTTGGAATCATGTTGTAGACTAAACGTTTCAAGTGTGTATGTATAACAAAGGAGTAATTTTTTATGTACATATAAAATTATTTAATAAATTTCTGTTTTAACAAGATGGTTTTTATTTTTGTAATTTCAAAGTTCTAACAGTTGTTATACATTTGGTGTCAATTAGCCCTGGCAGATTATGAAATAAAATAATTTTCAAATTGGGAAGTATAAAATGTTGACCATCTTGTGAATTCTGCCTTGGAGTTAAATTTTAATTTTTTAAAAATCCATTCTCTTCATTAAACTATTAAATGTTACAAACTTATAAAAGAATGACACTGAATTTGGTTTTTGCTATCTATATAATATAAAATTTGAAGCTCATTGTTTAAGGGAGTGTTTCTGCCTGATCTTGTCTTGAGTACTTCGGAGTAGGTCAGCTGCTAGTTAACAATAAAGTAACTTGGTATGTATTAACCAGTCTGGACTGGATAAACCGAGTCGAGTGGACGTATTGGCCATGTGACATGAATCTGATATCCTGTCTCTATGGTAAGAACCATTTTGATATGGGCATGAGTTTCATTATGGAGGAAATTAGTTGTGAATTAATGTCTATATGGCAAATGTAGCCAATTTGTCATGGATTGTAGCATAAAATATCTTCTTTTAAGAGTCCTTTATTCTTAGATAATGAAATTCCACTGCAGTAAGGAGTGGTATGTGGCTCAGTTGGTAGCGTGCCCACCTTTGAAGCAGTTTGATCTATCCTCCGTGGATCCACCTGCTGTTTGGGTTATTTTCTGTTCCCCAACTGGTTCATTAAAGGCTGTGGTATGTGATGTCCTACTTATAGGAAAGAGTAGTCTATGTAGAAGCAGCAGTATTCCATTAAAGAAAATGTGTCAAAATTACCATATGTATGACGTCCAATGGCCGATGACAAGATAAAAAATCAACGTGCTCCAGTGGTGTCATTAAACAAAACTTAACTTAACCTTGCTTTCCACTCCACTTAGTATAATACACGCAGAAACTTACCTGTATTGTCTTTTGGTTCATCATCATGGGTT
The DNA here is from genome assembly GCA_033042655.1 of Cyathermia naticoides. NCBI lineage: Eukaryota > Metazoa > Mollusca > Gastropoda > Neomphalida > Neomphalidae > Cyathermia > Cyathermia naticoides. The sequence continues at coordinate 1,515 of JAUTWP010168750.1, read as the reverse complement.
TTATTTTAAAATTTAAGAATGATTTGTTTCAAAAGTGTTTAATTTTTAAGACTACAAATCAAACTTAAGTTATAACTTATATTTAGTTCCAAAATATCTTTTAACCAGCATAACTATGCAGACTTCAATTTCACAAAGAAAATGGAGATTGTTTTTAAAAGTTGATTGAGTTACTGTAGGTCTGTAACATATACAATTTCATTTTGATGTGAAACTGGTTTTTCAGTTCTAATTAAAGGATGACTGAATTCTGTGACTGAGTAATTAAAAGGTATTGGTTATGCTATATTTAATTATAGAGTAATATCCTGCTAGTTGTATGGAGTGAGATTGCATTTGTTAGTTTATTTGGATTGGCTTAAGACTTGTACTTCACCAAGTTTGGATTTTTAACGGTAATTTTGAAATTTATTTTGTCAAAAAATCTTTATATTTTACTCAATTCGTGCTTGATGTTATGGATTTTAAAAAAGGAAATGAACTGAAGATCTGATAAAAAGAAATTGTGCAATGGATTTAAAATGTAAGAGAATCAACATGGCCACCATTGAACTAGGTGTTATGGATGTTCATTAAAGTGGTCAACTTGTACGATAATAATAATACAAGTGGATCATATTTTATGTAACCATACATAACATGAATCATGACAGGACCAACATCAATGTGATAAATCTTGATCCAACATGATGTATTCGCCTATACCTTTACTTGACATAAATTTGGAAATGGAAAGGTCTGGATCTAAGTGTTAACGTAATGGGCGTGATATACCATTTGTTTTTGGTACAACAACGTTAAATGTTTTTGAATTGAGAAAGGCAGGATCAACATGGCCAATTATAAGATGTAACTCAATGATATTCTGATAACACTTTTGAGAGTCCATCTTTGGGATGATGTACGTTTAGGATAGGCTGGACCAAAATGCCATCCTAGAGATATCTTTCTTGAGTGTAGAACGTTTGGAAGAAAGGAACAAGACAGTGTACTAGAAGAGATGTAATTCTGGGCCACATGCATGAAGAGCATTTAACGCAGTTCATACACTAATGTTCATATTAAGTAAACAATAGACTAATGTTCATATTAAGTAAACGATTCACTAATGTCAAATATTAAGTAAATACACTAATGTTCATATTAAGTAAACTACACTAATGTTCATATTAAGTAAACAATAGACTAATGTGTATATTAAGTAAACAATACACTAATGTGTATATTAAGTAAACAATACACTAATGTTCATATTAAGTAAACAATACACTAATGTTCATATTAAGTAAACGATTCACTAATGTTCATATTAAGTAAACAATACACTAATGTTCATATTAAGTAAACAATACACTAATGTTCATATTAAGTAAACAATACAATAATGTTCATATTAAGTAAACAATACACTAATGTTCATATTAAGTAAACAATTCAATAATGTTCATATTAAGTAAACAATACACTAATGTTCATATTAAGTAAACAATACACTAATGTTCATATTAAGTAAAC
>JAUTWP010168739.1:0-10416 GCA_033042655.1 Cyathermia naticoides | reverse complement strand
GAATGACGTCCAATAACCGATGATAATAAAAATCAATGTGTTCCAGTGGCGTCGTTAAACAAAACAAACTTTACTTTGGGATGCACTCTAGGTTGGAGCCGATACAGAGATTTAACATACCATGCCGCAACTGAGTTTCAATCCCAGTACCTACTCGAATCGAGTCCGATCATTTTATCTTAGTTCGGAGTGTGACATAGCTCAGAATGTTCTTGAGAGGCGGTTAGTTGTTGGGTCGATCCTTCTCAATGGACACATTTAAATTTGAGCAATTTTTCTGGCAAATGTACTGTGCATAAGTATACTCGTAAAAGACCCCATACTGTTTTAGAATCACCTGGTTTATCAAAGACCGTGGTATGTGTTGTCCTGTCGTGAAAATGCTTACACATATATTTTTTTTACCTTTAATCGAAGTGTAACCCATGTCTTGACACGGAATTTCTGCTTTTAACCACAAATAGTGTATACTTTTTTTGTTGGCCAAATCAACAAATGAAATAAGATTCGGGTCACCATTGAATGTCACGTAATTACTTTACAATGGGACGTCAACATAATACGCCTTTGAAGCGGTCGGTCGTGGGATCGATCCTTCTCGATGGACCCATCTGCAGTTTGGGCCATTTTCCATTTCAACCAGTGCTGGTTCAACAAAGGCCATGGCATGTGCTGTCCTGTCTATGGGAAAGTGCATATAAAAGATCCTTTGCTGCTTATCAAAAAGAGTAGCCTATATGGCGACTGCGGGTTTCCTCTAAAATGTGTAAAAATTACCATCTTAATGACGTCCAATAGCCGCTGATAATATAAAAATCAATGTGCTCTAATGTCGTCGTTAAATAAATTTGTGCGTCTTTTCTATCAAATAATATCGTCTATTACTAAAATCCAATACTCAAATCAAAACGGTTCAGACACCATGATTTGTGCAAGTTTACTCGATAAAGAGACATTCACGTGATCTCAATCTAGTGGCTGGCTGCTTCTTGCAGCCATAGCTTAAACAACACGCTTTTCTCGTGATCTAAATATAGTACGGCCGATCGTTGCGTCAGAAATATGGAGCGTGTTGTGCATGAAACAAACAAACAAATATTCTAAATGGTTAAAGGTGGAGTGGCTGTTTTCTAAAGTTTATTATCTTTTACAAGCAAAACTAGTTTTAATAAATTTGTGTGTCTTTTCTATCAAATAATATCGTCCATTACAAAAATCCAATACTCAAATCGACGTCATAATTTCTCTGACTTGACGGTCCAAAGGTCATAAGTTGTGCTACTTTTAACTGCTGTGGCAGAGTTTATTCGATAGAGCGACATTCACATGATCTCATCACATGATCTAAATCTAGAAGCAACGCACCTCTGGCGGCCATTTCTCAAACAGCACGCTTTTCTCATGATCTAAATATAGTATGGCTAATCGTTGCATCAGAAATATGGAGCATGTTGCGCATCAAACAAACGTACAAGATATATTCTAAAGGGTTAAATATTTAAAAAAAACAGACATTGCCACTTTAAGTTACATTTGAGTCTCACCATTGATATTTAAATATCTGAGAAAATATCTTTTCACTCTCTTCAAAATTTTAGCATCAGCCCATAATTCCTTTTAAAATGTTGCTATTGTTAGCAAACAACAAAAAATAAGTGTATGTATACATTTGTATAGCATCAGTGGTGGGTCCAAGGGGGTTAATAGAGTGGCTAGCCACCCCCTCTCTTCCTGAGCAATTTCTTTTTATATTATTCATTTCAAACTTATTTAATTAATTTTATGAATTTACTCCTAGTCAACCCAATCCAGCCACCCCTTATTTTGTTTATAGATCCGCTACTGAGTATGTTGTCCCCAAAAGATAGAACATAAAAATAGCATTTTGTACCGATATATCAAGTCAAGTGTCGCATTTATAAATATTTCCTTAATTGTGGGTTTGGTTTCTAAAATCAATTGTATCTCACAGACGACATATAACCAAACAATTTGGAAGATTTATCATCCTACTTTATTATCAGTTTGATTCCATAAATGTTGAACAGGTCCTATGGAAAGAGGACCTTTTTTTAAAAAGACGGGTGAAAATACTATCTGCTTGACGCGGACCTCAATGTGGCATTTCATTGTTAGCGTACCCATGTCGACATTCACCCTTTACGTTTCATCTTTCAACGGCCATGTTATGAAAGATGTTAAAAATAAAAAATATTAAACACGATTAAAATATATACCTTCCATTTCATTTTTCGGACAGGTACCATTTCGAGAAATTGCGAGCTTAAGTCATTAAGGATGTTTTGTACAAATGGCATCTTTTCACTGGGCGCTGCCATATTTGTTGTCGATTTAAGAAAGACGATCTTTTATTGGTAGAAACGCGATCGAGGGATTTTTTAGCGAATCAAAATCATTGTTACAACTTAACACGGATAAAGAAAATTGGTGTATTGTGTACCCATGCTTCTTGGGACGAGCCGAACATCAACGTTTTAGAAACTAGCGAGTGTTTCTTCCATAAGTGATCACACACCATGTATGTATCGACCATATCTCACGGGATAAATGTGTTATTATAGTATTAAATATCGTATAATCAACGTCCACATAGTAGTATCATAGTAAACAATTGGTTAGGTTGGTGGTGTGTCACTCAGCCTCACTGTGTGTGTGTGTGTGGGGGGGGGGGTATTTGTTTGACAGAGCACTGAGTATGAAAATTAGTTAAGTAGCAAGAATTCTTTCAATTTTAGTTACTTAAATGTTTTTAAATTGAAATAATTTATCATAATGTTTTCTTTTAGGACTCGAAGTTCCAGTAGGAGCCGAGAAAGAAAAAAGATTGGCGAAGGTGACAAAAAGGATCATCCAAAACGCTCAAGCAGCAGTGGAAGCACTTCGTAAGTGCTAAAAGAATTAGTTTATCTTTTTTATTTGATATTGAGTGTGACACTTCTCTATTGGTGGTGCCGGACTGGTGTAATGAGTATTTATATTCCATGCAGTACTCCTGTCCTGAAGGTTTATCATAGTAAAAGTTGTAGTAAATCAGTATTTTGATAAAAGGAATGGAATGTTATTAGGTATCAAACATTATTTGTGACACATTGTCTTAAAAAAAGGCCTGATTTTGCATTAAGTTTTTTTTTATATGCACCAGTCATGGATTATTGGAATGGGAAATAGCCCAGTGGTGCACTGTGAGAGTGGTGGAATTAACAACCACATCTGAGACAGATTGTCTTATCCTGTGAAATGATGATGCAATGATTAAAACAATTGATCAATGCAGGGGTGCACAAATTAAAATTCTGCGTAACCCATTAATGGGTTACGCCAAAAATATTTGTGTAACCCTTTTCGTTCTGCATAACCCTTTTTTAATTAATTTTTTTAATTCACGCGAACGTGAAATGGGTTAAGCAGGACAATTTTGCGCGACCCTCACGCAAACGAAACGGTCGTTCGTGCAATTTGTGCTCCCCTGCAATGTGCTCTAGTGGCATCATTAAATATAGCAAACTTTACTTTAATGATAAATGACATAAGAAGCAGGTGTCCTTGCCATAGAACCTCAAAGATTCATATAATGTTATTGAGGTTTAATTTGTATTTTCCTCTCATAAGATTTAATCATGTAAAATATATGAGTGTATTTATTTCAGTTCATCTGGTTCAAGGAGTCGATCAGGCTCGTCATCATCATCGGGAAGCAGCAGTTCGGGTAGTAGTAGTTCTGGGAGTACTTCAAGGTCAGGCAGTTCTAGTTCTACTCGGTCGTCTAGCAGTAGTAGTGGAAGCAGTCGAACTCGAGAAAGGCAAAAGTCAGGGTGAGTTATTATTATTTTTTATGTAATACAGTGGACTGTCTAAACCAAATACCCATGGGACCAAGCAACATGTCTGATTTTCAGGGGTTAGATTTACACTAAATGGACACATTGGGACTGAATTGTTTAGAGGCGATTCTGGTTTAGAGGCGGTTCACTTTATTAGTTTGATGATCAGACAGAAAATATAATCCAGTTTTCAATGCATGATACATTAATTTTTAGTGAATACCTGGTAACTGATACAATTGTAATTGTTGAGTTCATGTCAGAACTATAAAAACATCCGTTGAACATATACGTTTATAATTTTCGCATGTGTTATTAAATTAATATTCAAATATGACACATACCTATTTAATAACAATTTACTTACAACATTACACATCGTTCTGTTTGCATCTATTTTAGATCTCCAAAGAAGAGGAAGAGGAGTCCAACACCAAAGCCAGTCAAAGTTCATGTTGGTCACCTGACGAGAAATGTGAACAAAGAGCATATTGTGGAGATATTCTCGGTATACGGGCCAATCAAACACGTTGAGTTACCAGCGGACAGGATCCACAACGTTTCTAGGTGTTTGGCTTACGTTGAATATGAATTGGCTGAATCAGCAGAAAAAGCAATTAAACACATGGATGGAGGTTCGTCAATGATTTATTGTTAAATAATGAAAAATAAAATATAGATATTTATTTTTTGTGTTAGCCTACATTTCTCTGTTAAGTTATGACCAGTGATGTTGGATTGTCAGAAGTGTTATCAGCAATTTCATATCTTTCTCATCTTAATAAATAAAGAAAGGAATGTGGGTTTAAACACATTGCTTAATCAGCAACTATTATGTATCAAGCATATTTGTGACACATTATCTGTAGAAGAAACTTGCTGTCATCACAAAAGTAAAGTTTGTTTTATTTAACAATGCCACTAGAGTACATTGACTTATCTTCATCATCGGCTATTGGACATTTAATTACATAACAAAGCGTTTAATATACAAGTTTTGGACCACTTCTGAAATAAAAAAAATACATAATAATGTGTCTACTAACATCTTTTTATTGTTAAATACATTAAATCAGTTAGGGACAGTCCATAAATATCATTAGGATTAGGATTGACCTCCTCCCTACTCTCCTAATGCTAACACAAAAACAATAATCTTTGTTTTACCTGAAAAGCAATCTGAACATCTATTCCTGATTGTGAATCACATTGTTATTTAACTACTGTCCCTTAGTAAGCTGCTTCACTATTTCTGGTTTGTTTTCAGGGCAAATCGATGGACAAGAGATAACGGCGGCGGCTGTTCTACCTCCACGGCCTGTCCGCCCTCCTCCACGCCGCAGTCCAATGAGACGACCTCCACCACGCTGGCGTCCCTCACCTCCTCGTGGAGGAAGAGACAGAAGAAGGTAAGAAAGACACTTTTTCCGGATGCTGTAGAATGTCTGTGTACTATGAGAATGTCGTAGCGTAATTCTAATTGCAAAGTTATATCTAAAACCTTGTTTGGTTTCTCTAGGCTGAACACGTTTTTCATGAATATTTATGATTTTAGAGAAGTGAAATTAAAATCTTTGTTTTCTCTAAGCTGCTTAGTTTTAATGAATACTAAAGGTATACATGTATATGATTTTAGGAATGTTATATCTAAAACATTCTTTGTTTTCTCTATCCCACTCTAGTCTTGTGATTTTTGTCTCTAATTAAACTTCTAAGGAATCAAAGCCTGGTGTTAACATGCCCATTGCTTGGTTATGGTCCTGGTGATGTTCTAATTTATCATATTTGTCAATCATTGCTCTCTTGACATTTAGTTGAATACAATTTTCATGATCTATTAAAACTGATTACAATAGAGTTACTTCCCTTAGATGTTTTTATGAACATATTAATAAATTTAATTTTATTTGGGTAAAACCTTTCTTCTTTTTTATTTGTAATTAAAAGTATGCTACTTTATTTCAGATCTCCTCCACCTAGAAGAAGGTCGCCTCCACGTCGAAGATCACGATCTCCAGCTAGGAGAAGGAGATACAGCAGATCAAGTTCCAGTTCATCACGATAATCAAGCATTATTAGAATAGTTGTATCACTTTCCACAGTAACTGGGCCGTTTTTTCATGACACTGTTTTAAATCTTTATGACAATTGTTATGACAGAGGCCTTTTCTTATGAATAATGTGGGTTTTATGTAACTTAACATCTATTTTAGCTGGGGGTTCAATTTTTGTTTTTAAATTATATTTAACCTATTAAATATCAGCAAAATGATGGCAGATTCATTCAAATTAAATACTTAGCCCTGTTCATCTAATATGAATATATGAAAAGCATTCCTAATTTTGTACATTATTTCACACTGACGTGGATGTGTAGGCCTCTGGACATCTACCCCACCCCTTAGTTTGTAAATGATTGTCTGCGACTTATGACATAATACGGACCAACACTATACTAGTTATTTGATGAGCTTGAAAATAAAAAGCGTTTTACATGATCTGTACACATTGGGGTTTGACCCATTGTAAGCTTTGACAAAAAAAAAATTCTCCCTACATCAAACTTAAGGAATGACCGACCATTTGTTGAATGTTATTTTAGCTACTGATTTGCCACATTTTAAATGTATTTTTCAGGGGATTATGTTTTAAGGAATCTTGTATAATTGATAAAGTAGAGCCAGACATTAGAATCAGATGTAAGAAAATCACTGTTAGGTTAGGCAATATGTCGGTTTATTTGCTTACTTCATGTTTAATTAAATGCAATTTTGTTTTTGTTCACGAAAACTCACATTAAGGAACACGTATGACCATTTTGTATGTCAGTGTTTTCATTTCCATGTAAATAGCTAGAAATTACATCCTTGTACATGTACCATATGCTGTTGAAACATTTTTTAACATTTGTGAAAATGTATCATTGATGTATCACTTCGTGAATAAATTTCATCGTTTTTCTGCTTATTTTGTTATGTGTAACAAGTGGACCTACACAGATCCGATAAGAAGTAACATGCATCATCTCCTGTTGTCAACTATTTGATGTTTAAGAAACACCACTAGGTTCATATTCAGTGTGATTCAATGTTGACACCATGTCGACATGATCATATTTATATTTGCAACTCGTAGTCTATGGGAAACCCACTTTTAACACATTGGCTACTATTTTATGATAAGCAGCAAGGTCTTTTATATGCATTTTCCCAGAAAGGGCAGCACACACCACACACAGCCTTCGATGAACCAATTGTGGACCACTGGTAGGAACAAAAAGTAGCCCAAATTTAATGTTGGTAGTGGGAGTCTATTTTTATGATCCACTTGCCAATAATTATGCACCGATAAGGCGATACACACAATTATAAAAAATATTACACGATACTTGAGATTAGTTGCTAGGTGACTAGCATCAGTTAGTGTAGTGAAAAGTGGCATAAATCTTCAGTTTTTGGTACGATAATAAAGGAAAATGATCAAAATCATTTAAATTTAATCTCATCTAATAACCTTATTCTTACTTTCCATATGATTTAGTGTTTATCAGATTGAACAATCATTTCAGTTAATTAAAAGTAAATTTATATTTTGTGACAGAACAACCCCAGCATCCTCAATGTTCAATAGGGTAAACTTTTAACGGATTTGGAAGTGGAAATAAATTGTCTTCCATTTTTATTAACAGGGAAAAAAACGATCCAGGTTGTTAGTGGAATTTGGGAGAACAATGCAGAAATCTAATAGACAAAACAATGCTGAGGTACCATCTTTGGAAGGAATTGATATGTTAAACAATGCAGAAATCTAATAGACAAAACAATGCTGAGGTACCATCTTTGGAAGGAATTGATATGTTAATCTACAATGTATTATCTCTAACAAAAACCATAACACAACCTACTTAGAAGATGACAAAATGCCGCTAAATCCATAAAACATCAAACCAATAACTTCTTGCATTTTTAGATGGAAGCTCTACAAGAGATAAATTATATATCCAGTTTCCTCTGTTACAACTGAGTGATTTCTTAATTATATGAATACATTTAATAAAAATGTACCTTGTCTCGACTGAACTGGGTAATGAATGTGAAAACAGAAGACGGACATTTATTATATATATATCATAATTTTATTGTTTCCATGATCTATGAGATGTGACACAAACACATTTACACACATGCATATGAAAGGGCCATAAGACTTTTTGTCATAAATAAAATAGTATATACACATAAAATAGTGGTATATATACATATATCAACCATGTACATATGTACAGAAAAACAAATCACATCTACGAACACATAATGGACGACATATATTTCATTCTAAAAAAGGTTGAGGTTTCCTCAGTCAAATTGACGGTATGATCAGAGATACAGTGTGTTTCGGTACAGAAGATGAGTGAAACAGGAGAGTAGAGAGATGAAGAAAATCTTGTGGCCCTGCTGCCATTCTAGAATACTGTGAGGACACTTGGTTGTGAAGTTCTTTACCATTTCCTCGTTAACACTGAATACATACATGCAAATCCTACAATTCAGTCTATATTATGTCATATCTTTAACTACATAAAGTATACACAGCTTTGGTAAGATAAGATAGTTTTAATGATTGTAATAATATTGCCAATACTTTACCTATTAATTTCAAATATGTCCGGAATCCTGCCACCAATTTTCAAGGTGGGTAGTGTTGTTAAAAAGCAGTTAGTAATTTTTTCATTTTAGAAATTTAACATCCAAAATGTAAATGCTTCATTCAAATAAAAGCTAACAAACAGACAGTCCATAAGTAGTGTAATCAGGTCATAGAAGTGACTAAAAACAGTTATAATTTTCATGTTAGCATTGCATTGCCTAGGTTATTGCATCTTCACAAATTAAAGCTACATACTTGTTCCGTATACTGGCCTTGACATATGAAGCAGAAATTTTGAGACACGATACGACCGCCCTGTTTTAGAAGAAAATTTGTAACACCGATTGAAAGGTATTCTCTTATGGTTGCATAATACTAAATCAATTCCCACTGACTGCTGACTAAATACAAGTTTGTGAATAGGTCATAGCAGAGATAATGGTATTTTCACAAATAATAACTGTCACCTATTATTACCAATACTAGATGCAGTAGCTGTTACCTCATATTTTGGAAAGCAAATATTTTATTTGATGCAGTGCAATTGTATTTGCAAAATTTTATATGTCCAAGTGAATAGATAACAAGCTACGCGATTCATACAATGAGATCTCATTGCATCCAATGAAATTTAACAATTTCGTGTCTCAAAAAGTCGGCTACATATGTCAAGGTGTAATACGGAACACATACGTAGCCTTGATTTGTGAAGATGAGGCTATAGTAACTACAGCAAACTAATTTTAGACTAGGCTCGCATTTTGATCAAATAAAACAGATAAAAGATTAAAAAGATATTTAAAAAATATTTCTGAGACTCATCCTTCTACAGCATTAATCCAACAAAAGTCTTGCAACAAATCAATCAAGGGAGCTTACCCCAATGATGAATTTTCTTCAGACTTTTGTCAGAAATAACAACTACAAAATAATTTGCGTCAGAATGCATTATTGCTTCATGACCCAGAGTCTGGTTTACTACATTGGAAATGCATAAAATCAGTTGAACAAACAGCAGTCTCAAAGTGAATTACAATGTGGTCAGTGTTGCGGGATTTGCATGCAAACATTCATGTATACAACATATATCTAGTGTGAAGATCACAACCACTAAGACACAAAACTGTCATTCTTATGGTTAATGAGTGGTCAGTTGACAATGAATGCACTTTGATTTGGTTTTTCACACTGTTCATAATCTCTTCAGCACTTTCTTTTTATCTTTTTTCTTCTTGTCCAGTAACTTTTTATCACCTGCATGTTTTTTGGCCATTGGGCCTTCATTGAACTTGTCATCTGTTAAAGTGAGTAAATCACCAGCTGCGACTCTAAAAATATCAAGTATTAAATTAAACATTAAATAAAAAGGATTGTTTTAAAGCATCAATTTCTGGATCATTTTAATATTAGTTGACAAATTATAATTTATGTTCTGGATGTTTCATGCTCCTTTCTGACTAAAGTTAGGAGCCTATGTGATTAAAACTATTCTTTGTAGCTACCAGTTCTAAAATGTGGCTGCCATTGAAGACCAGGTGACCTATTATTTTAATCCACAACATTATTTAAAATGTCAACATTGTCACATCCAATATCTTTCTTGTCATCCTGATGATAGTAGTCAGTGAAAATGTATTTTAAATGAATAAAACAGAAATGACATGTGCCTTAGAATGAGCACTTAACAATATTACTGTAATACTAATAAGAATAACGTACTATGGAGGTTTAACGCGAATTAGAATAAGCACTTTTAACAATATTACTCTTAGAAGAAATGTGTCAAAATGACCATATGAATTATGTCCAATAGCCACTGATAAGACACAAATCAATGTTCCAGTGGCATCGTTAAAGTGGCAATGTCTGTTTTTTTATTATTATTTAACCATTTAGAGTATATCTTGTACGTTTGTTTGATGCGCAA
>JAUTWP010168728.1:0-10416 GCA_033042655.1 Cyathermia naticoides | reverse complement strand
AGAGTAGCCTATGTGGCGGCAGCGGGTTTCCTTCTAAAAAGTGTGTCAAAATTACCATATGAATGACGTCCAATAACAGATGATGATAAAAATCAATGTGTTGCAGTGGCTTCGTTAAACAAAACAAACTTTACTTTTTTCTCTTAATTAGATATAGTGTTTAGATTTGTACACCATGGCTTTATTGTATTTTTTGTAGGGGTATGTATTTCATGTCAAACAAGCTGTCAGGGTTATCTTGGTGGTGGCCATTTTAAATTGGTGGCAGGCTTGTAAATAAAAAGGGAGATAAGAGGCCTGCATCTCATTTTTTATAAACTCAAGACAAAGAACATATTGTTTTTAGCTCAGTCTTATCTGAATTAAATTTACAAAAAAAATAAACTCGGCTTCATAGTTAATTGGTCTGTTAAATAGGCTTAATATACAGTGGACTCTGTCTAAACCAGATCCAGTTGGGTTCAACAAAAAATGCTGGTTTAGACAGAGTGCTGGTTTAGACAGATGTTATCCAGTGTTAAGTGGCTGGAAGGGACTTCGAAATTGTGCTGGTTTACACAGAAATCTGTATTAGACAGATGCCTGTATTCTCACATGATTGATTTTAGACAAAACCGTTTCTGTGTCATAATTCTTTGTAATAATAATTTCTGTTCCATCTAGCTCATGACTGGTGCAGCAAAGCCTATGGTAAGTGCTGCATAGTCTATGGGAAAGTATACCTAAAAGGCCCTTTACTGCTAATTGAAAAAGAATAGTCACATTATGTAGTGGCAGCTAATTTTTTCTGAAGAGCTTGTGTCACAAATACCATGTGTTTAACACCTACTAGACACTGATTAAATGGATGTAGCTCAGTCGGTAGTGTTTCCGCCTCTTTGCTCATCAAAAAGATTAGCCTATGTGGCAGCTGTGGGTTTCCTATAAAGAAATGTCAAAATTACCATATTTGATGTCTAATAGCCGATGATAAGATAAAAATAAATGTGCTCTAGTGGTATTATTAAATAAAAAAAAACTTTTTTTCCAATACCTGATGATAAGATGAAAATCAATGTGCTCTAGTGACATCATTAAATAAAAACAACAACTTTACAATAATATCCAACTGCTATGAATGTAGATGTCAGAACAAAGTGTTGTTTTATTTCTCTAGGGTCATGGAAGAAACATGAACTGAAAGGTTAATTCCACATCAGCTGACAACATGACAAGATATTGCATGTGATACTCTGTGATGGGTTGTACCTCTGAGGTGTTACGTTACTGATCAGTTGCATTATAATCAGGATCAGTGTTCATCTTAAAAACTTAATCATATGAGCAAAAAAATATATAATAAAATTATGTAGGAAATAGTATGAAGATCAGTGTTCATAACTGGTTTAATAAAGGCCATGGTTTATGCTATTCTGTCTGTGGGAAAGTGCAAATAAAATATCCCTTGGTGCTTATCAGAAAGAGTAGCTGGTTTCCTCTCTTCTACTAACATTAACATCTGTCCTGTACAGACCACTCGGGAAACCGAGTTGTGTGTCTATGAGAGCATACTTGGACCTAAATTTGATGTAATGATGAAAATAATTATAATCAACCAATGATAAGTAGGATGTGAATGTAGACCATAGGCAAGTGGTAGCTTAATTCTGGTAGTTGTACAGAATGAAAGTAATTTTAAAATATAAAAAAGTTCTCTTAAGAAAGGTGTCAAAGTTATATTACTAAATGAAAGTAAAGATTGTTTTAACGATGCCACTGGAGCACATTGATTTTAATTTTATCAGCGTCCATTGGACGTCATTCGTATGGTAATTTTGACACATTCTTTAAGAGGATAAACAGCAAGGGATCTTTTATATGCACTTTCCCATAGACAGGACAGCACATACCATGGCCTTTGAAGAACCAGTTGTGGACCACTGGTTGAAACAGAAAATAGCCCAAACTGCAGCTATCCACTGAATATTATTACTAAATGATGTTAAATTATTGGAATAATATAACTTCACTTCAGTGCAGTGATCGTTAGCCTGGTCATTATTGAAGATAAATTGAAAATTTCATAACCAAAATACAGCATGTCTGCCAATACTTAAAACCCTTAAATAATAATAAAACCTCGTGAATTACGTTCTAGTTAATGAAATTACACATTGTGAAAGCCCAAGTGATACATTTCCTCAATTAAACATGCCCAGATATAGATGCTGTTATTTGTTATAGCCGTTTATGGCCTGATAGAAACTTTTATGAAAGGTCTTGGCACCACACAGCAGATTTGCTGAATGTTTTTCATTGTGACTCATAGAAATTCTCACTTGCAGAGGCAGTTATTCACTGATTCTTTGGAGACGTGTATCTGTCAAAAAATCAAAAAATCAATTTTTGGCAAGTTTTATTGCTCGTGGGAGTTGAAAGCCATGGGCGTAACTATTATTGTTTCTTGTAATGAGGGAGTAAAATTTTCTTTTTAAACTGGAAATTGAATTTGACGCTTCCTTCACCACTGGGTTATACTGCTGGCGTAATATGTAGTTATTTATTTTTTATAAATCACAGCACATAAAGTTGGTTATTGGAGGCAGTGTGTGCTGAAATCAGTTCGTTTGTTACCAAATGCTTTTTATGGTACAAAATTAATCTTCCACAGTGAACTCATTGGGATGTTATTCATTCCTAAGGAATCGCTTAAGACAAGCTGGTTTACGTCCAACTCAACTGATTTGAAATAACCTTGACATTGTACACACTACTACTTAGGACATTATTTCTTTATTCTTGTCATTACTAACATGAATGTGGATGTCCTTGCCAAATTACAACATTGTCAGTTCTCTAATCTTATTTCTACATCCAATGGAAGATCATAACATTTTAATGTAACATACATAATTCAAACTTGCATTTCTTTCTTTGAGTAGTATACTTGTAAAAGTTTCTGGTGATTTCATTGTAAGTGATGGGAGTGGAGTGTGATCACTTGATGATAGATTGAATAACTCAAATCAATATCAAGATGATGAAAGAAGATAGTTAATTTAAAAGAGGAATTTTTCTTCAGAAAGTTACCTTTGATAGATTACAAAGTTACCTTTCGTCAAACTATGAGTTACACTAGTTGTGGACCACTGTCTGGAAACATTTCCTACATTGGTCTAATTAAGCTTAAACATCTCCAGTAATCTTAGCAGTATATTCATTCTTGATTCAAATTGGTTTTTGGATTAAAAATCCCACATTGACTGAAGTGTAATTTGAACCCATTATCTACCAATACAGATAGCTATCTAAATAATAATTAAAGACTATTTTAGAGGTGATGAAGTCTGGGTCACAATCTGTTTAAGCGAAATATACTGACCCCCAAAAGAAATGTTACCAAGTTCTGAGAGACTATTGAAGAAAAACTAAAGCATGAATATGCACCATTGCATGTTTAAAGGATTTTTTTTAAATTAGAATGTTTTGGCGTGTTGTGAACAAAATTTCATTCTCATGAACATATATCTTTTGAACATGCAACATGTTTTAGGTTTTTTTCAGTAGTCTCTCAGAATCTTTGTATCGTTTCTTTTGTGGGTCAGTTTAGTTAAAATTTTAGAGCTCATGGGCTATATGCATGAAGAACGTGTAACACATCTAACCAGCAGATATTTTGTAAGTAAAGTATAGATAGTTAAACACATTTAAATCTTTACCGTCTTCATGCATATGGCTGCTGGTCACTTTTGAAAAACAGAAAAGTTCTGACCAAATGATTGAACTGAGACTAATTGGGAATGCTGGTGCTAACGTGATCAGAATAGAGGCACTATGAGTCGGAAGTAAGCCCGTGGTTCTGACTGCCTCCAGTGCCTGTGTACACAGAAGACACATTTGGACAAATAGGACACATATGTATGCACCATGGAGATCGGCTGTCAAAATGCAGCTTGTTTATTGGAGAGGGCGATGCTAATAATTTGCAGACTAATATTCCGGATTTGAGGTTCCGCAGGATGTTTCTGATTGTCATGTGGATATGTGCAGGCCATAAATAACCTTTATTTGACTTTTGACTCTTGTTCACCATTTAAATTGATTTAACTGAAATGGAAAACACAATATATAAGTTTAATTTGTTTGTACAAATTTTAAGCATTTTGAACAAAACATGATTTGTTTTTGAAACTATTGGAACTGAATTAGCTATTAATTCACTTGTAAGAAGAATATTTAAATCAAATACTGATATACTCAATAATTTTTGTTTAAACACATGAGGATATTTCTACCATATTCCAGAAATTAGTTCATATCCTGATATGCCATTCTACACCCCAGAATAGCAAATAACTTCCTTTTAACTGTTAATTCAGCACGTCGAAGATCAACTTTTCTTTGGTCCAATACTTTTTCCTAAAACTTTTTTCACTTTAATGGATCTCGTGTAAGATCTTTCAGTCTATGTAAGAAGCGTGACTATTTCTGAACTTGTAATTTCCTGCATTATATGTAACTGGTTTTCTTCAGCTGAACCTCAGCGTGATTGGAATTGAAATAGATTTTATTCCTGCCTTTCAAGTGATCATTTTTATATCTAATAGATACTGTAATATCGTAATAATATTATTTAATTTCCAGTATGATAATTCTACAGACTCTCATCTACATAATGTTGTTAAAGAAGCTGGTAAAACCAATATGACAGCTTCACAGAAATTCTTGGCACACATCAATATGAGTTTTCTCCATGGAATTGCATTTTCCACTTTGGTAACAAAATCACAAGTTTGCCTCTGACATGACTATTGATTTTATGGTAAATAAAAATGGAGAGTAGTTTTGAAAATTGGATTTCGGCACACGACTACAGACACTTGTTCAGCCTTGGGCTTTGTAATTTGATTTTAATGTGTGCGGCACTGAAACCCATCTTATAAATTAAATCACAATGATGTCTTTTCATTAACCCTCGACACTTCTTTCTACTTAGTCACTTATTTGGTCATGGTGACAATCAAACTGTTCACTAGGGATGTAACTGTTCACTTGACCATGTCTCAATCATTTCAATGTTTCCAACTTATTTCATTGCTAGGTGACCAGGTCAGGTCATGTTGTTTAATGTCTACATTCAGACCCAGGCTGTTATAGCTGCTGCCTGTCAAGCCATCCTTTTAAAAATAAATTAGACTCTATGGAAGTTTTTAAATTACTGTTATTATATTATATGCTTAATTTTAATTATACTTTTTTGGATGTTTTTCATGCTAAGAATGCTTCATTTTTAATCAATTAGTTTTAATCTCATATCATTAAATAAATAAATGTTTAATCGTAGCAAATAAGTGAAAGATTCTCACACTGATGTTAAATCCTATATTCACTCACTCAGGAAAGTTGACTAGAGGAGGTATACTTACATACACATACATGAGTGGGTTGAGTTTGTTTATGTTGCATTACAGTAATTTGTCTGGTTTACAAAATCTTTTAAATAGTCTGGATTTAGGCTTTAAAAGTCTGTAAACAATGTAATGGCAAAACTTAATGAAGTACTTGCAGAAGTTCAGTTTGTTAATTTATAACATTTTAACAAGTTTTTTATTCATCGGTCTATTTATCAGTAGAACTAGAGAACCATGGAGAAAAAGGAGAATGAACAAAAGATGATTATTGGCAAATGATATAAGAAATGTATTTTCAATCTTTACAAAACAGTTTCCTTGTGGATAATTATGACTCTACTTCATTGTTTTACATCAGTGTTTTCTGTCAAAACTAATAGGGTTGTTTTAACATTGAAGAAACAAATCAGAAAAACCTTGGACCGTTCTACAGCCAATCCATCATGATGGCAGATATAGTGACCATTTTTTTCACACACATCATACTCTGTCAGATTTTAAATTGCTGCCATTATTTATGATCAGCATAGGTATTCCAGAGTGAAACTGGAGCTGGGGGAATGTGCTGAAAGTTTGGCTGAATTAATTGATTTTTTACCCAATATCCGTCATCAACTAGCCACAGTTATCCTCGTCTGTCAGCACAAAACAGCCTGGAAATTGCTTTCCTTACTTCTTGTCTAACTAATGTCCTTACTTCTGCCAGCTGATGAGTGAAATTTTATTTTTCAATGGTGTACTTGTTATTTGTGTGTACCAGACGCCGCCTCTTTACACCTTGTGCCTTCTGCCAGTATATTATGGTGTCAAAACATGAGAATAGCTAAACAGTGGTTGAACTTTTAATACCGTCGCTGTGTTTATTTAAAATGAAAAAACACACCTGGGATAGTCTGTTAAATTATTTTGTGAATGTACTAATGTCATAACACAATTACCTGGTGCATTGGTTGAACTTTTCATACCATTGCAGTGTTTATTTAAAATAACAAAACAAGGCTGGAATATTGATGTCAATAGTTTACTGACAAAATTAAAACTCAACAATGTCTTGTGACGCATTGCTTTAACTTTTAACACCATTGTACTGTTTATTTAAAGTAAAAACTTTCCTGCAATAGTCTTATTAAATTAGTTTGCTAATGTTTTATTGTCAAACTAATTGATATATGTAATTACATTGTGTGGTTCCTGAACTCTTAAAACAATGGCAGTATTTAGTTAAATAAATATGTTGGGCCGAAATTACGAAGCATGTTTTTTTCTTAGACGCGTGTAACTACATACATTTACATTGCTTAAATGCGCCTGTTTAACCAAAACAGGCTTCGTAATTTGAAGTAAAAACTTTCCTGCAATAGTCTTATTAAATTAGTTTGCTAATGTTTTATTGTCAAACCAATTGATAGCCTACATGTAATTACGTTGTGTGGTTCCTGAACTCTTAAAACAATGGTGGTATTTAGTTAAATAAATATGTTGGGCCAAAATTCCGAGGCATGTTTTTCTCTTAGACGTGTGTAACTACATACATTTACACTGGTTAAACGCACGTGTTTAACCAAAACAGGTATCGTAACTTGGACCCATTGTATTTACCTGTAATGTTAATTCAGTATAACCATCAGAAATCATTTCTTGGATCATGGACTTGGCTGAGAAAAAAAGCTTACAAAAACCAGAGAAAAAAGCTTACAAAAACCCCAACAACAAACAATATTACTTTTGTGTGTGCATTTTTGGTTTGCTAACGTTAAAATATTTTAAAAAATAAATAAATTAAAAGTAACCTTTTCTGTTAAATCACAAAAGCTTACCATATATCGTCGCTGTAATTAAAAAATGTCGTGAGTCATTAAAGGAACTTATTGACTTACGTTTTTGAATTACAGCGACGATATATATAAAAATAATGAAACAACTACACACATAGAAAATAAATATCCCATTATATTCTATTACCATTTAACCTCACAATAAACAAATTATTTATGTTTTGTAAGCTAAACCAACCAAATATGCCACAGTAAACCATGCTGATTCATTTCAGCTCACAGACTTGATAATTTGTTTTTAATGTTTATGGGTAGGGCTGTGATGCTTACACAGTTTGTTTAAATTAATGTTTTATTAGAAAGACACCATCATAGCCAGGGTACCATAGCCAGTATGTGGGTGTATTGTGCAGTGTACCGGGTATGTGTTAAATGTTAATCTGTGACAACCTGTTTGAACTTTGGTATCTGCACTGATTACAATGAATTAAATGATAGCATATATCATTTTTTTAATTTTCATAAACATTTAATTTATTAATACTAATGGATTATACTAGGACACACATGGACACAACTACATTGAATACCAATTATCACCAATATAATTTTTTTTTTTTTATAACAATAAAGTAAATAAACACCTTCATTTGTGTTAAGTACAAACTGGTCTCCATCAAGTTTTGTACCTGAACTCTTCATATTTATAATTAATTTTTTAAGCAGATATTCCAAATCACTGAACATTATAAACTTTAGTATGCATATAGTCTACTATTTAAAAAAATAAATCGTATCAGTTTGAATTTACTTAAAAGAACTAGAAATTTATTTTCAGGTATTAACTGATGTGTCAAAATACATAAAATAAATTTTAAATCTTTGTTGGGAGTTTTTGAAAAGTTGGCTTAACCAAATGTTTGTTTTTTAAATTTTTTATTAAGAAAAACTTTGGTTTATCTGTACTTTGAACATGTAATTTGCAGAAAGTTCGGTACTGTTTCATTTAATAGTATCGGGTTAACATTTAGTCAGTTTTGTAAAAACGTTGTTTCTATTTACATGGATGGTCTGGTTCATACCTGCGGTACTAGAAAAAATAGTGAACATTATTTTCTCACATTAATTTCACATATGTTACTAAACACTGTCCTGGTGATTAGCAACAGCCCACCCAGTCTGATGGCAGCAGGTCACCGCACTGACATTTAACATTAATATCAATTTTTTTTACCATTTTTTACAAAAGTGGCTATGTTTTTTGTGTAAATTTAAACCAAGGTAATCTGACTTGGATGTTGAGGGATAAACATTTACAACATGACTTATCTGTTCTAGTCATGGTATATCAGCTCATACAGATTGATTTCTCACCCTTACACACAAATAACAAATCATTGTGAAAAACAAGTTTAAATGTATGCGTTTTTTATTCACTTTACTTGTGTAGGTTTATTATCTAACTTTTTTAAAAAGTTTAAACTAATTTGTGATTTTAAAATCTTATCTGATTTAGACAGGTTCACTCTTCTTACTTCAGGCATACTTCTTGACTTTGTTGCCTTGATCCCAAAGATGCTTGGAATATTCTGTTATTGTTGTCCTTATCTTAACAGATTCATGTTACTAGATAGTACACTGTACTTTTATTGCTATACATGTATAAACATCAGGAGTAGAAATCAAGAAATATTTCCAATGGTTCGAGGATTAGTAACATAAAAATGTTGGTAAATCCCATGAAAAATCACTAGTCCAACCCATTATACATAATACATGGTTGGAACATATGTACTGGCTTGAAGAACTAGTCATTTAAATAGTACTTATCCCAATGATCAATCTGCCATACAATTTGGGGCTGTTGACAGGCCCTATTCCCTTCAAAACTTCTTTCATATGAAATTAAATTCCGAAAATGTATTAGACAAAATTCCCAATTTTAATCTTTTTAATTGGTAATTCTTTCCTAATTTTGTAAAAAAAAGGACCATGATTTTTAGAGCTAGATTAATCTCTGTTTCCTTAATGGTTTGAGGGGTCAATCAGTAGTTTGTATCCCTGAACGTACTGACAATATTAAAAAAACAATGTGTAGGTTTGTGGTAACATAAGTACAGTATAACTGTTAGGACTGTTATGTTTCAGAACTGTTTCTAATACCGTACATAGTACGTCACATGTTTGTGCTTGACCACACTTCTGTATTAACCATTTAAATATTTACACACATAGACATGTGAAGAATTTCTCTTTATGATTGCCTGGTCTCCTTTGGTTTGTCATCTTTCAGCACCTAAATTGGCTATTTGTAACGAGCACTGGAGAACCTGGGTGATGGTATCGGATGCTGGAACCTTACCTCCTCCCTACGTCACACCTTTCACCAGGCTAACATGATTACTCCTCATGATGCACTGCAAGATCTGGAGTTTTCTAGATGTCAGTGCCATGAAATCTTTACCTGTAAGAGAAACATTGGCATCAGTGATGCATTGGGTATGTCATGGTGTTCAAAGAAAAGTTTGTTTTACTTAATGACACCACTAGAGCACAGTGATTTTTTTTTGTATTAGCAGCTATTGGACGTCATTCATATGGCCATTTTGACACATTTCTTTTAGAGGAAACCCACTGCCGCCACATAGGCTACTCTTTCCAATAAGCACCAAGGGATCTTTTATATGCACTTTTCCATAGACATAACAGCACATACCACAACCTTTGATGAACTAGTTGTGGAACACTGGTTGGAATGGAAAATAGCCCAAACTGCAGATGGGTCCACTAAGAAGGATCGATCCAATGACCGACCACTTCAAAGGTGGGCACACTACCAACTGAGCTACATCCCGCCCCCTCATGGTGTTCAAGGTTGACTGTTAATGAGTTTGAGTTTGAATTGGGCATTTTAAAAAAAACCATGTGCCAATTCCAACCCAAAGTGAGAGTCTGGCTGACCAATGAAGAGGTATAAAACAACATACCATGCTATTGTTACATGATCATGGTTGTATCATTCAGGAAGGGTGTGGTCATTCCAACAGATACTCATCACTTGTATTACAGTGGATGTGGTATGTGATATCTTGTATTTGAGTTAATGCATATAAAAATATTTGGGACCAGTATATACACATCTGAGTAATATTCGTATGTGTTTAGTGTCATAACATGTATGTTGTGAGAAGTGACGTAATAAAGTAGAAAAAACTAACAAACTTCTGCATTCATTTCGTTTACTATTTGTA
>JAUTWP010168717.1:0-10417 GCA_033042655.1 Cyathermia naticoides | reverse complement strand
CATACCACAGCCTTTGATGATCCAGTTGTGGACCACTGGTTGGAATGGAAAATATCCCAAACTGCAGCTGGGTCCACTGATAAGAATCGATCTGACAACCGACCTCTTCAAAGGCAGGCACACTATCAACTGAGCTACATCCCTCAAGATGCAATAGAAAATGTTCTCTGGTCTATTGTAACACTGATAACCCAGTACTCATTATCTCCGTCACAGTGAGCTTGCTGATGTCACGCATGCCGTAAATTAACTTCTTTTTCTTTCTTCTTTTTTTCTTCCTTTAATTTATGAGAATGCACCATTTGGCTTCAATTTTCACCTAATTTCTAGTGGGTTAATGGGTGTTGTGTTGGCAGTGCATGAACTACTGGCACTTTCCCTACATTATAATTAACTGTGTAATTTGTAACGTCTTGCTCTTTGACATTGGTGCGTGATTGATGATAAGATGTGGTTCTGTGGTTTTTGTACACTGTTGACAAAGTGACGAAGGTGAAGGATAATTCTGTTTTGTGTGACGTTCATGTAGTAATGTTAACTGCGTGTTAAACCGGGCTTTTGTGTGACGTTCATGTAGTAATGTTAACTGCGTGTTAAACCGGGCTTCAGGCAGATTTTCTTCTTGTTGAAACCTTTATTTACGTACAAGTCATTTACATACAAGTGGGACGTCATTATTTAGTCTGCTTCCTTCAATAAAAAATAACAGGACGTGTAAATGTGATATTTGTGTGTCTCTGTCTGTCTGTAGTTACCTTATTTTCATGAGACAGTATTTTAATATTTATAAGTGAAATAATAAATTCTAACATTTATTTATTTTGAAATTGAATTCTGCAATTCTTAATGTGCAAGCATGGCATCGGACTTCACCAGATAGGGAGCAGAATGTAGCTCAGTCGGTAGCGTGCCCGCCTTTGAAATGGTCGGTCGTCTGATCGATCCATCCATCTCAGTGGACCCATCTGCAGTTTGGGCTATTTTTCTGTTCCAACCAGGCAGTGATCCACAACTGGTTTAGCAAAGGCTGTGGTATCTGCTGTCCTGTCTGGGAAAGTGCATATAAATGATCCCTTGTTGCTTATCGAAAAACCGTAGCTTATGTGGCGGCAGCAAGTTTCCTCTAAAAGAAATGTGTCAAAATGACCATATGAATGATGTCCAATAGCCGATGATAAGATAAAAATCAATGTGCTTCAGTGGCGTCGTTAAACAAAAAAACCTTCCTTTCTTTGTCCTCTATCCATTGTTGTAGTCGGTATATTTTCCACTATCATTATTCACGGGACGGGGTGATTGCAGTCTTCCCTGGTTTAGGTTCCCATTTGGGCAACATTACAACCCAGGCGTAAAAAAGGTTTAACCATATGGTTGTTATGACAAAGTGATTTCAAGCCAACTATTTAAAACTGTCTTTACGCACGTGTGAAAAATACGTTTCTGTTAACAACCCATCACAAACACGAACGTATATGTCACATTTGTAAAATGTGAAGAATCCGACCGAATTCTTACTTCGTGTATTAAAGAGTATGCACACATATCACTTTAAATTGTGTTATACCCACTGATTAAACACTGGCAATGTCATTACTAGGTATTCCTTTCCTTTCAACAGAGCTGCTGATTTTATTACCGACATAAACCAAGACAGACCACACCGTGGTAACGAGATATGTGGCGACCCACTCGTCTGGACATAAATAAAAGCACGAGGCGGAACTAGGTACGACTAAACTTGTTAATAGCGCTCGGACAATGCTCTCAAATGTGCATTGCTTGTCCATGCGTATTCCAATCTGTTACCACCAACTTAAACAAACCATAGCCAGATGTTCCACAACCAAGTTGATACAGCTGGGGCACAATTTGTAAAGGAAAGAAAACGATTTCTTGTTTAACGGCACGTATGGTTGTAATCAGCAGATAATTATTATTATTAGGTGCTAATATAAGGCATTTACGACTCATGGTCATCAGAAGAAACATATCGCTCTTTTTTATACGCACGTTTCCACAGACAAGACAGCACATACCACGCCCTTTGATTGATCAGCTGTAGACAAATGGCTGGAAAGGAAAATAACACAAATGCAAATGGGTCCACTGAGATGGGTCGATCCGACAACCAACCGCTTCAGAGGCAAACACCTTATCTTCCGAGCTACGTCCAGCTCCCATTTTCGCAGAATTATTTTTTTCCATGTACTAATTTTCTTATATGGGCCATCATTAATCATATTTATTAATTATATTCATTCTAGCAAAACAAAACATAAAAATATATCGATATGTATGATATACTAGTATAGGCCTAATATAATTTTTTTTTAGAAAAAGCTAAAATGTTTTCTACCATGTTGACACACCGCCCCGCCCCCACACCAATAATTCAAACAGGTGAGGTGGGGGCAACTGCCTCCGCTGCCCATGTGTCTCCGATATACCTGATGTTATTCTTTGTTAAAGGCCCTGAAACTTGTTTTGAGGATTACGCGAATGTAAAATAAATGTTGAATAATTGCCAACATCACGGCGACCATAAACATCTACAGTGAAACCCCTCTAAACCTGGCACCGTTGGGACCAAGTAAAATGTCCGGTTTTTAGAGGTGTTCAAGGGTTAGATTTAGATTAAATGGACACATTTGGACCAAATTGTTTGTCCGGTTTTGAGAGGATTCCGGTTTAAATGGGGTCCGGTTTAGAGGGGTTTCACTGAAAGTTGATATTCCAAACATGAACTAAGCTGGTAATGTGTAATTATAACACTGAACATAATTCGATCGTCTAGACCACATTACAGTGTTAATGGGTAGAAATTACGAAATGTGATCATCGCGTGTTATCTTAACCGCGTGTAACATGTATCTCATGACAAACAGTGATAGTATGTGTTGTTCAGATACTAGTATATTAATTATGATCATTTACAAAGTATAACCACCAAGTCTACACCAAGCCATGGCTATCACGTGCATTGCCACATGAAAACCTTTTGGAAAATTAATGGCATGGGGTGATGTTCCTGAAGAATTAAAAAGAAAATCAATGAAATCTTTTTTTAATTAATTTAAAATACTACTAATAAACACTAACATTGTAACATTGTTTTTCTATAGACACATCTAACAATTTAATTATATGATTCCAACTAATAATATCATTAAAGGATGTTTTAAACACACAACTCTAAACGCCAGTGTATTCTGCTATAATATCGTATGAGAAGCAATGTCTGGAAGAAAGCACACAGAGAATTATTCTCACAACATGGCATTAACTGAGTGTTAGAGCGAGAAAGCAGCATTTTAACGCACAAAACATCTCAGATAAAAAGTTATTTATTTACTGAAAAAAAATCGTTCAGGAAGTGTTTGTAATAAAACCTGTTTTTGTATCACTTGTGATAGTTGCACAAATATAACTTCTTGACGTCCGAGTAGTTTTTCTGGCTGTGGGAATCCGCAACCGGCTGAAAAATAACATTGTGAGCTGAGGGAATCGAAATTATCGAGTAGCAAGCTGAGGGAATCCAAAACTCGAGTAACAACTATTACCACCGTGGAGATGTAGATAGCGCAACAGGAAGAGCGTTCGCATGAGGTCGAAGGATCGAATCTCCACGGTCGACTGCATTATCTGATTTTTTTCGTCCCAAACAGTGCTCAACAAGGCCATGATATATATTATATAATTATATTGTCCTATCTGTAAGAATTCACCAGGACTGTTTAATACGGTGATCTGATAAAAACTGTTGATTACATGGACTAAAACAACCCCCTACGTACGTTTAACTAGTTCAAGGTACAGTATTATAAACGCATGCATCTAACTTGGAGAACTTCATTAAACCCGTGTAACATAAACATGTTTCGTAATTCGGTGACTAAACTACAGTCAAACCTGTCTTAAGCAGCCACCCAAGGGAGAAACAAAAATGGCCTCTTAAAACAGGTGGCTGCTTAATACAGGTTTTATTGTACTAAATTAGCTGATTTGGTAGAAAATAAAGGTGACCTTTGAACACAGGTGGCTGCTTATTACAGGTGGCCGTTTTAGCAAGTTTGACTGTAGACACGTCCATTTTGGGTAGTTACACACGGTTAGGGAATAAACACCTTTCGTAATTTCCGCCCAATATCTGTCAGATCACATAAATATCCATTCCATTCGTTTCCACGTGGCTCTAAACCAAGGTATAGAGCCCAAAATCAAGATCCTAGCACAAATATTTACCGAGTTTTGACCATTTAATGATATCGGTAGACGATGACAGCCATCTTGAATTTACAAAATTGCCACCGGCCGAAATTTTGCACACCCTCCAGAAATTATTATCTAAGGCCCTTATTGACTCATGTCAACCATCAAAAAAAGTCTGTACAACATTTCCACCTTCCCGGTAAAATCCACTATATTCCTCCAGGCTATTTACCGTTTCTTCCAGGACAACGATCACCATTATCATTTCAACTGATTTACTTCTGACAGAATTCAATGAGGTGTATCCACGATTAAAAAGAAAAAGTCAATACCAGAAAAGTCAATTAGCTTATTAGCCTGCGCAACCAATACAGTTATGTCCTACCACTTTAATTGATTTTTGTATCATTGTTTGTGCCATCTCCTTGTCTAGCTTGTGCCATCTCTTTGTCTAGTATTTCAGTGAAAGAATATTTAGTGCTTGCAACGGTCACTTACATATGCTCCCAATTAATTTAAAATGTTCATTCCACGCCATTTTCTTTTAAAGAAATCTAAGTGAGTGGTGTTATTTTACTTGACCTAATTGATGCATGTCTTGTTTGGACAGCTATTATGACTATCTGCGACTAGCTGGAACCGATCCGTATTATTAGTTATAATAGATATTATGAAATCTGAGAATGACGTCAAGCTAAATCTATACAATACTATATAATACGTAAAACTATTTACAAAACTGATTACGAATTATTGTTTTACGACACACCATCACAAACAAAATCGACTGTTGGGCATCATTTACGATAGTCGTAAAAACAAAAAGAAAGTCAGACGCGGGACCTAGCTCAATCGGTAGCCTGTCGGTCAACAGACCATCCTTCTCGGTAAGCCATGTGCTATTTGCCGTTCCAACTAGTGGTCCATAATTCATCAAAGGCCGTGGTAGGTATGTGCTGTCCTGTGTGTAGGAAAGTGCATATAAAGACCACTTGATGTTTATCGAAAGGGTAACCTATGTGGCGGAAGCGGGTTTCCTATCAGAATAACTTATGTTTGATAGGCGATGATTCAAAAGCAATCAATGTGTCTTAAGTGGCGTCGTTAAAATAAAATAAATAGAACACACACTGCAATGAATATTAATTAAATCAGACATTCTTTCCTCCTTCGCTTGTCTGACGCTTATAACAGTCGTTTGGGTGTCGTTAAACAAACATTAATTTCCTATTTGTTTAATTGTTTGCCTTCCAAGTATGAATTCTCAGACGGGTTAACCGTCTAACCGCATAACAATGCATAAAATAAATTAATATACATGTACAATGAAACCTAAGAGACGTTTGCCCTGGGTCCGTGTATAGAATTGAAACGTTAAAGTCTCTAGACTTTGTGGAATCATCTCGATTAAAACATCACCCAATAGTCATTGGCAGATTTCCGTCCTGGATAGGCAGTGACGGATCCAATAAATCCATTTAGGGGTGGGGGCAATGACGTGAGCCTAATTGTCACCAACGTTCCAGAAAATATTTCCAACGTAAACAAATTGCAAAACTTAGGGGGGGCTGGGCGGTCACCAAGGCCCCCAAGACCCGCCACTGGATGGGCGTGCTTGAACACGTTTAGTGACGTAATCACGTTAAAAATTGTTCCTGTTCATTGCCAGTTGAAGAGCTGGACGTAGCTTAGTGGTAGAGTATCCGCTTGAGGTGCAATAGTTCTTCGGATCGATCCCTCCTGGTGATCGTATTTGTTTATTGACAGTTTCATACACTGGTTCCCAACTGTTTCAACACAAGCTGTTGTATGTCGGAAAGTTGTGGAAAAAAGATAAGCTTATGTGCTGTTTTCTTTTGAAGACCATGCGTTGTAAATACCTTATGTTTGACACCCAATAGCCGCTGGTTTAAAACAAATGTTTATTAAGATTTGTTTTAATGCTTTTTACTATTTATACAGGTCCAATTGTACTTATAAACTTTATCAATTTAGAGACAAAAAATTCCTATGGTGTATAATGTTACTAAATTTTTTAGAATCGCCGCACAATATTACAGGCAAAGTTTCACTGAATAATATATTGTTTAATTTGATTGGGACCTGAACAATATGAGTGGGCAAAATGAAGGTGAGGGGGTGCCTGGAAATTATTAAAGATACCATGCATGAAATACTACATCATGTGTAGCCGCACATGTTGCCCACGATCTTTTGGTAGTTTTTAGGCATCTCAAAACTTATGTCTCCGACGATAAGCCCCGATAGCGAGGATACGCGTTCGAGACTGGTAAAAGACTGTTTCGTCTCGTTGTTCGGACTCACTAAGAACAGGCTAATCACATTGAGTAAGCACATTAGTCCGTCAAACTATTTAACGTATACATCCAGAACAAGCTGTTATAGCAGATGCCCGTCTTAGTCTCCAGTGTAGGGTGTTCGGCAACGTCGGACATCGTGCATAGGAGGGGCGTGCTTGAACTTTTATTTAGTGATGTAAGCACGTTAAAAAAATTCCAGTCCAGTCCTAGGCTCCAGTTATGATCACCTTGATCACTGCTGTCCAAGACATTAGTCCACTTCATACACAGAAACTTAGGACAGGACGTGTTGTTTAACGTCTACGTTCAGAGCCAGGTTGTTATAGCAGACGCCTCTGCCGGGCGTAGTTTATGGATTTATCCATCCACCACGTCCGGGATAGGAAAAACAGCAACTTATGTAGAAGATTTGTTTTATCACAGATTACAATCAAAGATGGCTCTGAATGGTAACCTAGGGAATTGTCGCGGAGTTCTGGCTTGTGTTAGTGTTAATACGCTGCCAGTTAATTCCAAGCCATAGTTTAACAGAATTATTCCCTCTCAGTGAAAACAATACCAGAAAGTGTATATTTTATAAGAATATAACTTTAATTCTATATCGTGCCCGCGTTGGAAGCGGTCGGTCGGTCGTCGGATCGATCCTTCTCAGTGTACCCATCTGCAGTTGGGGCTATATTCCGTTCCAACCAATGCTCCACAACTGGTTCATCAAAGGCCGTGGTATGTGCTGTCCTGTCTATGGAAAAGTGCATATAAAAGATCTCTTGCTGCTTATCGAAAAGAGTAGTCTATGTGGCGGCAGCAGGTTTCCTTTAAAGAAATGTGTCGAAATGACGATATGTATGACGTCCAATAACTGATGAACAGAAAAAAAATCAATGTACATGTATTCCAGCAGTGTCATTAAACAAAACAAACTTTACGTTTTTGCTTCTATATATACATGTAATATGAACAGAGCATTGTTTTACAATACCAAGGACAGCTCAAGAGTACATTTTACAAAGAAAGTAATTTCTGTACATACCAAGAGCAGCACATACGTTTCTTTACAATAACTTTAGAGGAAACCCGCTGCCGCCACATACTCTACTATTTATATGGGCAAATATTTATATGCCCATGTTTTAAGAACAGAATTTATATTTAACGCATTATTTTCTCATACACCCTGTTTTGTTACACAACTGGTTCATCAAAGTCCATGGTATGTGCTGTCCTGTCTGTGGGAAAGTGCATATAAAAGATCCCTGGCTGCTTATAAAAAAGAGTAGCCTATGTGGCAGTAGCGGGTTTTCTCTAAGAAATGTGTCAAAAATTACCATATTATGTATGATGTACAATAGCCGTTGATAAGATAAAATATGAATGTGTTCTAGTGGCGTCGTTAAATAAAACAAACTTTACTTTTTGTTTCGTTACAAGGAGCATCTGCATAGGCTGGCTTACAATTGCACCAGTGATACAAAAAGCAAGTGGGAGGTCAATACATCCCACCAAAATATGTAGAAAAAGTAATTATACCTGTTTAAGATGTTGATAGGTGAAACCCAAGTAGCGTGAAAAAAGCAATTATGGCTGTTTAAAAAGTGACAGTTTTGTTCTTGTTGATAAACAGCCT
The DNA here is from genome assembly GCA_033042655.1 of Cyathermia naticoides. Taxonomy (NCBI): domain Eukaryota; kingdom Metazoa; phylum Mollusca; class Gastropoda; order Neomphalida; family Neomphalidae; genus Cyathermia; species Cyathermia naticoides. The sequence continues at coordinate 2,263 of JAUTWP010168717.1, read as the reverse complement.
GTAACTTACCGAGTGATGTAACACGTTAATCAGTTCCCCTTCCACTCTGACAGACACAAATCACAGCGCTTGGAAGTTTATAATAAAAGGAGGTTAAAATAAAGACTCAAACACACAGAGTATGTCACAGGTGCAGTGGATGGCTTAACCATAAATGGCACCTGAGAGAGGCGTCTGCTATAACAGCCTGGCTCTGAATGTAGACGTTGTAGACGTTAAAGGTGTCAAAATCACCATTATGTATGACGTCCAATAGCCGTTAATAAGATTTTAAAAAAATCAATGTCCTCTAGTGCCGTCGTTAAAGAGCTGTCTGAACTAATAGACACGTTGTTGTCTCAAGGTTGTCTGAACCAATAGGCACGTTGTTGTCTCTAGGTTGTCTGAACAAATAGGTACGTTGTTGTCTCTATGTTATCTGAACAAATAGGTACGTTGTTGTGTCTAGGGTTGTCTAAACAAATAGGTACGTTGTTGTCTCTAGGGTTGTCTGAACAAATAGGCACGTTGTTGTATCTAGGGTTGTCTGGACAAATAGGTACGTTGTTGTATCTAGGGTTGTCTGAACAAATAGGTACGTTGTTGTCTAGGGTTGTCTGAACAAATAGGTACGTTATTGTATATAGGGTTTTCTGAACAAATAGGTACGTTGTTGTATCTAGGGTTGTCTGGACAAATAGGTACATTGTTGTATCTAGGGTTGTCTGGACAAATAGGTACATTGTTGTCTCAAGGGCTGTCTGAACAAAGTTGAAACATGGAAATTGGAACACACTGGACCTGCACGTGTTTTTCTAAAAGGACACTTGACTTATTATATCTCAAAGATGTACAGGACATACTGACATTAACTATATTGACTGCAGGCCATTGATAAATACTTGTTACAACCTTCTGTAATTCCATTCGTCTAAGCATCGTTAGTGTACGTGAGTTAGATCATTTAACACGTACAGCACCTGTGGCTATAGATGCCTGTGTTCGTGATGGCCATTTCAAAAGATGAATTCTCCAGTGATATGTGATAAGTTCCAATATCAAAAAGATTAAACATTTTCAAAATGGCTCCCAACCTATTCTCAGTGTATGCTCTGGGGATAATAAACGTACGAAAAAAATACTTTTTTCAAAATCAGCGAATCCAGTTTGTTTCTGGTTGTCTAATAGCCAGGTTCACATAACTGCGTGAAACACTGCAGTAAAACAGATGAGTTTATACGGATACGTCTAACGCATCCGCGAAACCTGTACACATCAATGCGTGGACAATTCCCCTGGTATATCCCCCACCCCTACACAGTCTTGATATATGACAATGTTAAATGTTTAAGTATTGTTTGTTTGTATTTTGTTTAATTACATAGAATATTTCAAAAATATTTTTTTCATGTTCAAAACTGAATATTATGTGATAACAAATACAAAATCATTGTAAAAGATGCATTTTTGAGTCACATGAATATACTAGGAACTAACATAAGAATGTTGCATATTAAGATAATTATATTAAAAGCAAATGTACACAATATATTTATATCTTCTTTGCTTTATATTATAAACTATCAACATTACCTAAAATGCCATTAATGAATAATAGCACAATCCTGTTAAATGTATAAAATCGTTATGCACCAAGGGTATGCATTAACAGAGCTCAATAGTGTTATTTTGATGTGTACAAGTTTCACGTATGCGTTACACGTATCCATATACACGCATCAGTTTTACTGCAGAGTTTTACGCGGTTATGTGAACCCGGCTTTAGTCTGTATTATCTCCTCACATTGACATCCAATGGTCAATGCTTAAAAATCAATCATTGTGCTCTAGTGGCATCGTTAAATAAAACAAACTTTAATTTTATTTAATTTCAGCAGACTGAGGGTCATCTCAGAACATCGATGACGGATATTAGACGAAATTAGTTTCGTCTGGAGTCGGACATCGATTTTTTTTACACTTTGGGCATTCGCGCCGCACTTCTTTGTTCGCGCACATAGAAAATAATCGCATCGTTACTTTCTTGTCCATGTATATCCCACCTTCAGAAGACGCACCAATTAAATTTTTTTTTTACGAAGTCACGTGATATCAGTGAACAAAATGGCGACACCGGCGAAATATTTTCGTCAACTGGCTATCTTTAGTAAAAAAAGTAAAGTTGTTTTGTTTAACGACGCCACTGTAACACATTGATTTTTTATCATCATCGGTTATTGGACGTCATTCATATGGTCATTTTGACACACATTTTTAGAAGGAA